>JBAMHW010000017.1:5933515-5973151 GCA_037177495.1 Rhadinocentrus ornatus
CCCCCCCCCCCCCCCCCCCCCCCCCCCCCCCCCCCCCCCCCCCCTCCTCTCCCCCACCCCCCACCACTATAACTACACTGATTTGACCAATTATAGTCATGGATTGGGCTTACCTTGCAAACTCTCTAGATGTTCTGTAGCCAGCTTCCCTATGGTAACTTAATATTAGCTTTTTCTAATGATAAATGCCATTATTTTATTTATTTTTTCATTCAGTTAAAATTTGAATATTTGGAACATGCTTCTTGTAGCACAATATCAGATCTTCCATATGGCCTGTGATTAAAAACAGTATGTCAAATTATGCTGTTGAATACACACAGAACACCAGTGTTTTGCCACAATACTGCTTCTTAAAAGTACCTATCCGTGGTGTATTCTTTCCTGTCAAATCCACTATATTGTTTATCTGTTTGATTTAGAAGTAATTCAAAAGCATTCTGTTGCAATCCTGGTGATTATAGTTAGTAAAATAAGATGTTCATCTACATTTGGTAAATGTAAAAGCAATTGTCCTATACCGTTCTTATAAGCAACGTTAATACTACTCATCAACAGGAGATATTAGTTGTTTGTTATTTATTAGTCATTAGTCTTACTTTAAAAAAAAAATAAAAATCTTAATTGTATAACCCCAGCAACAAGGTTAAAAAAGGTAGCCTTTATTTGATATTTGATCCAATACACATTAATCCATATAACGAATTAAAATAAACTGTAACCACAACTTTTCTGTCGACCCGTTAAATTAAACTATTTTCCATGAATGAAAGACAGTCAAGTCTCTTTACGTTTAATGCTAAACTAAAAAGTATTAGACTTTCATTCATTTTTCCCAATATTGTTACAAAATGTTACTATAGTAATTTCCGAGCCACATGCGACAATCTATATAACAAATGTCCAAAATATCAACGAAAAACATCTAGAGGGGTGTTCAGAAATCCAACTGCACCACATTACTTGTGAAAATGGAAGATAATATCCAAGAAATTTCTCAGAAATATTTACCATCGAATATTTTGAGTGGCTATTATTTATTTTCTGTTTTTTGTTCTGTAAGTGACACACACGATTACACGAATTAGATTCCAAATACTAAATTCAACACGCCCCGCCAAATAGCACGAAAAGTGGTTCAGCCCACGAGGTTACCGGAAGTTGTTTCAGCTGCCATGTTTGGTTGCTTTGTTGTAGGCTTCTACTAGGTTTCCTACAGAATCAGTAAGTGTGGAAATGGAGCCGAGCTGGAGTACGTTTCTCTTCCAAGTAAGTTGTCTGTTTGGGAGGGAAACTGGGATAGTTCGCAAAACAATCTTAAAATTGTTAAGCACCGGTTACCTTAGCGGTAAATTCAGCTTTTAAACGAGTAATACCAAGAACAAGTAACGAAGTAAAACAATGGTTTATGAATCCCGGCTTCCAGCTGTGAGGCTTGGAAATGACGCTAGAACAAAAAATCAAATCTCTTCAGTCTCTGCTTGAAAAAACGCCTTGTTTTATTAGTGTATGAACATTTGAGTTCAAAATGTTATATACTTCGACACCGTTTGTGATTTTGATAAGTTTGTTTGCCTAGCCGAAGCCAGCAAAACATGCGGTACCACTTCAAGTAAAGCTGGAGACGCCACTGCACCGTTACAATCGAGACAGACCTTTTTTTCTTCTTGACTGAAGGCTTTGATCGGACGCGGTAGGATAATGAGATCTAACGCCAGCGAAAATATTCCTTATAGCGTAGAGAACGGAAGAGATATATTTAGATTTTAAAGTATGTAGTGTTAGCAAATGCTGAATAAGTGTATAATGTGGTTAGCAGCTGCTGAGATTTACTAACGCCGATTCCCAAGTACGCGGTTAACTTTCCGCTTGCTACAGCCAGTAACTAGCCAAGTGGCTAACGATGTTTAGGCTCCCCTGATTACTGTCGCTGGCTAATTTAGCGTAATCTAGGCGAGGCTGTTGTAATGGGCTTGCAAAACTGACGTTACACGACTTGTTAACTAGCGATGTACAGCTTTCTGTTAATTAACAAGCTATTTATTCTGGTGAGCGTTGTGGAAAGGAATTCAAACTATGCACACGACACCAGCTAACACTAGCGGCGAAGAAGCAGGTTTCAAATTAGCAGCGACTTTTACGAAATCTTAAAATTTGTAAAGATTTTTTCCATAAAGTTGGGTGCTGATGTAAAGTTATATCTGCTACAGCTTACTTAATTTTATTGTGTATTACAATGGAAGGCTAGTGTTAACTGAAAAGATTTATTCGTATTTATTCTCGTGGCCTTTCTTGGATTTAAAATGAGCTTAATGTGAACATTAGAAATGCAACTTTATAAAAGTGACCTAATATTTCGAATGATTACATTCTAAGTAGCTAATATTATTTTGTGTACCCATTGTAGTTTTAAGTGTTTCCAAGTGCTTGATTAAATTACCATTTTGTATGTCAAACTTCTCATAGGAAACACTTCAATTCATTTTAACTGTGATCCACAAAACTACTTAAGATTCCACTACAGTGAAGTATCCAACCTTTATCACTAAATTTATGCAATAAACCTGCTGTATCCCAATGTAATTATTTTATGGCATCATCCTATAATCAGATGCAAATCAATTCTTGTATTAAATTGCTATAATTTGTCAGTCCCAAACATATCTGTTCACTCTTTTGTGCCATGCATGATTACGCCGTATTATCAGCAGTTTAAATAACATGTTAATACAATGTACAAAATTGGTTTGAAGAAGAAGAAGTGGTTGGATTTAATTGAATAGAAACATAGGCGATAACTTGATGTCTTATACCAGAGGGCTGTAGTGTTTGTCACTTAAAAGGTTTTAGGAAAGTGTGTGGGAAAGTAAAAGAAACAAAGATCAAGCATTTTGTGTCAAGAGTAAATCAGGAAAAAGTTGGAGGAAGTTTGGCTGATCTGCCAGAAGTTGTTTTGAATTATGTCAGAAATTTCTTTGGCCCATCATTTGTTTGTATTGTTTCTATTACATTTAAAATACACCTGTTTTTGGTGATTAATCAGTTATATATTTCGTAGTACACAGTTTCCTGATGCTGAAAAAAGACACATGGCAGTGTTCTTGCTCCTATGCCTGCCACCTAGCTGGGAGCTCTCTTTTTATTATGTGGTTCACAGTTTTTCTGGCTATTTTGCATATGTAATTGTGCAGTCTTTTTTAGGAATTAGCACTCATCTTAGTTTTGAATTAAAAAAAAGTCACTGTATTTATTGGTTTAATGCTGTGACAACTAAAATACTACCTTAAAGTAGTAGGGTCCTCTCCCATAACAACATTAAAACAATAAACACACCAGTAGGGTACCTGCTAGGTCACATGATCTAAACTTGTTGCTGTGGGGGGATTCCAGCTGATTAATTTGTTTTAGCTCAAATCCCATTTTAACTTTGTGTTGCACACATTCAGATTGTGGTATTTTCAGATCAGAACAGTGTATGACTTTACTGTTACAAATTAATTTACTAGGATTTTGTTTTATTTTTTTGCAACCAATATGTAAATGTTTACATCATTATTTGTTTGCATGATGCTTGATTTTAAGTTTATGGGCATCCAGTTTAGTTTTGTGGTTACTAAGGCACACCATGTAGCAGATTATATTACTCATCAGTACAGTAATTATGAAAATGATTAGTTTAGTATTAATATTTTAGAGAGAAGACATTTATGTACTCTTTTGTGTTGTAATTCCAGAAATGTCAATCTATACAATATGTATCTCACATTTATATTTAATCCTGATGATTAAAAACTTACTTTTTAGGATGGTCACTCTTTCTAATTGTTGATAGAGTACCTCTTTATACATACTAAATTGTGATAATTTTAGAAATGATTAAAATTTGTTTGGGGGAAACTTTAAATGATTTTTAGACATTATTGTATCTCAAACCGGTTTTAGATCATGCACTATTTGCTATAGAGTGGTAATTAACACCATTCAGTAGGAAGTTAGTTGTTTTTGATGAAAGATGACACTGAAATTCTTAAATAGTTGATATCCTAGCATATAATAAAGTCCAACCCCAGATGAAAGGCTGAATATATCTCACGTTCCCCTAAAACATTTTCTTACTTCTAGCAAAAGTAGTAAGTTACGTCATGATCAAGCAAGGCTCCAAATCCCTTCAAGATGTATATTATTTAATGGGCTAGGGTGGGGGAAGGTGACTAACATACAGAAGTGATGTTTTCATAGAACTTGGGTCCTCACGACAAAATGTGCAACAACCACAGATTTAGGACCTTATGTAATTCAAGAACATCATAGAGAAGGAAAAAAAAACCTCAACAGAGAATATTAGTATATTAGGAAAGGAGTCATGTAGTTTATATTTTGTTTTCTCTTCCTTTATATTTCTGTTTTGTCAGTTATGGTTCTTGTTTGTTTTTTACACAATTGAGCAAGCAGCTGTAGAGTGTGGCACAAAAGACCGAAGAAAGGCGGTGCATAATCAGACCATGAGCTCAATTCAAGTCTACAGTGGCCCACGGAGCCATCAGGACACTCCCTCCATTTTGATGTTATTTATGAGGGAGCAGCCCCAGTTGTCAGAGCGCATTTGTGTCAAAATGGTCAGAGCTGCATGAAGGCACAGCAGCTTACAGGCTCTGCACCTCTGTATAGAGGCCAGGCTGTCTGCAGTGGCCACGTCTGCTGTTCACAAGCTTCACAAAGAGGTTTCCCGGCTGGTATCCCCCCACCCCTAGTGTGCCAGCGGACAGGGTTGCATTGGCATGATGATGACTAATCCTGGAAGGTGGCAAGTGTAAGCAGGTGCACAGACAAATAGATGGTGGTATTCTCTATGAGTTCCCAGGTCCCATTGCATATGAGAGGATGACGGCTAGTTTAGCTGAGTAGTGTGTGGATAAACAATGTCTCTGTCTCATGAATAGATGAGCCAAATCAATGAAGATGAGCATACAAAGATCCCCTGCTGAGGCCCGAGTGCATCACTGCTCAGATTTGTGTCTTTCACAATAGGCTAGATGACATAAGGAGGGCATTGTTTGGTTCATTTTTCTTTTCTGTTCTGTCTCCTCTTTTGCTACTCCTGTCTTGGCTGTCCTTTTTTTCGATGGATGATTGAACCTCAAAGGTAAAGGTCAAGTATTTCACCTTGGCCTTTCTTGCTGTTGGTTGACAACATAGTTGTTTTGACTTTTGTCTCTATTTTTTGTAAGAACTATGTTAACTGTGATACTGTTTGTTTTTTCTCAGAACATTAAAGTTCTGTTAGTAGCAGTCTCCGCTCATGGTATGTTTACTTCCCTGCAAATTTCAGTGGATTTGGGCAAATTAGTCTTTTGGTGAGAAAAAATATCTGTGTGCATTTAACCATTTTAAATAGAAATTGATGATTTAGACTAACTTCTAACTTTGTTTGAACACATTGAACCAATGTTCAGTAATACCAAAGATTGTATCTGCTTGTAGCTACAGTTGGTAGCTGTGATGTATTAAGTGCTACATTTAAAAGGTACATAATACATTAGGATTGCATGGAAAAAAGAGAAAACCAACAGCATTATTAGACATTCTTGAATATGTATATGGCGCTTTGCCAATTTTAAAATGAAAATGGGAGAAAACTGCCTTTGAGTTTATTGACTGGGATATATTTTACTCAATTGTGCAACTGTTGACTGCCATTACTCTTTTTCCCTCAGCTTCAAACATGTTCAAACAAAATTGATTAAATAATTTTAGCCAGGACTGTGCAAGTATTTTTGTCAGTTTGACTTACAAGATAATGTTTTAGATCATTGCTTTGGCAAGAAATACAAACAGTATCTTTTTTTTTTTCTCGGGAAGGAAATAAAAGAATGAAACCCAGCCTGTGATATGTGCTATATCTAGCTTTATGACCTGTATTTTCTTCTTAAAGCGGTTTTCTCCTTCACTAAACCACATATCTGATTCTCTGTAGCTCTTAACTGAGCCCTGTAGCTAAGTGTCATGGCCAGTTCTTCAAGAGCTTTCCTGGCAGTTAAACTGGACTCTGCTATGCCTCTAATTCGGTATGCTTGCTTTGCAGTCACATGGTGAATCTGCACCGTCGTGATGGATCATTTTTCATCCAGTATATTTGGATTGTTTTGCATTAGTGGCATGCTGCATCAGGCTCATTAATGACACAGACCCTGTGCCTATTTTGTAGTCTGAAACATCTTGTTGGTTGGAGTTGATTGTAGACTTTTGACAGACAGCTTCCAGTGGTGGAACAGCTGTCAGCAGCAACATTTATTTTTGTACTGTGCGGGAAGACCTCATGCTGGTGTAACTGACTTCTATTGTACATTAAAGCTGAATTTATATAATCAAATGTGTGAAATTTGTTCTGCCTTAACCAAAACCAACTGTGTTTGTTTCATTAGCAGGCCAATGAAGCCCTCCACCACCAGCACCAGGTGGCCCAGAATAGCTTGCTGCCACTTCTTAATGCAGGAGCTGAGCAAATTGACCAGAAGCCTGTCCTCCCCATCCAAATAGACCAGAAACCACCTGTCATTGCTGCTGATCTCCTGAAAGACAATGTGGCTATTGGAGGAGGTCAACGGCCACCAATGCCTGTGATAAAGAAGGAACACAAAGGCAAAACACCTTTTGTCTGCGGTTACTGTAACAAAGCCTTCCGTGACAGTTACCATCTGAGACGTCATGAATCCAGCCACACTGGTATCAAGATGGTGTCCCGTCCGAAGAAGATGGCCCAAACAGCCCCTACCATGGTACCCATGATCGCTTCTATGCCAAGAGAAAACAGCAACTCTTCCTACATCTCCACGGTTGCAGGCATCCTCTCCACAGCAACCACCTCTGTTTCCTCAGGCACAAGTATCATGACATCATCAGCAATGGGCAATGTGCCACAGCAAAATGTTCCCAAAAAACCTGCCAAACCTGTAAAGAAAAACCACGGGTGCGAGATGTGTGGCAAAGCCTTTCGTGACGTCTACCACCTGAATCGCCACAAGTTATCCCATTCAGACGAGAAGCCTTTTGAGTGCCCCATCTGCCAGCAACGCTTTAAAAGGAAGGACCGCATGACCTACCATGTTCGCTCTCATGATGGAGGAGTCCACAAGCCTTATGTATGTTCTGTGTGCGGGAAAGGCTTTTCTAGGTAAGGGTCATTTATTGATTTAATTTATCAAAGCTTTGTCTGTGCAGAAATTGGCTCAATTATGATTATATGTATTAATTATCATGTTAAAAAATGGAAAAAGGAAGTTTACACTCATTTATTACAGTGGGTAAAGTGGTCGTCTTGTAGCCTGAGGGTTGCCGGTTCGATGCTCGGCCTGTTGACCTCATGTCAAGGTGTCCCCGAGCAAGACACCAAACTCCAAATTGCTCCTGACGGGTCATGGTTGAGCGCCTTGCATGGCGGCTTCTGCCATTATTGTGTGTCTGAATGGCAAACATTCAGTTATATAAAATGGGGTTTACAAGTAAAATGTTGAGCAGCCATCAGATCTTGACCATTAAATCTGCATTTTATTTACAGCAGTTATCCTAAGCCAGGCCCAATGTAGCCCCTAAACATGACTGCAAATGTACTCCAGATGGGGCCAGAAGGAGATCCGGTTCCTGTCCCTGGATTAGCCACTGGTCTGTTTTGATTCTGTCTAGGCTTGCCATTAAGACACCAGTATAATTCATCAGAGTAACTGTTAGGCCAGATTGCTTCCAAGAACCTGTCACCATTTAAATGTCAGATTAGTGGGGGCGATGAGACTGTTTCTGTAACTTTCAGTGAGACATTTTCACCCACTTCATGTTGATTGGTCAGCTGTGCGGTGATTTTTGTTGTTGTGCAAGTTTCTCATGTGCACAGCACTGCACATTAATTTTGAATGTCCTGAATTTATGATAAGCCATCATTACCCAACTTTTAATGCCGACTTGACGCTCCTCTATATGTGAAGAGTAGTCGAATCATCAGCAACAGAGGCAATACATAAAGATAACAGCAAATCTTTTATTAGTGAGAAAATCTGGGCAAAGGCAAAAGTAAAGGTTGTTTGTACAACTGTTATGGTTTATTTTTATGCTTTCAGTCAGCGAATAATGGCAAACAACAAGGTTATTATAAACAGGAAGTTTCAGTCTGAGATTAAATTGGTTCTTATGGGAGGGGAAATTGAAGTAATTTCACCCTCTGGTGGTTGCGTTACATGCTTGCAGAGAACAGACTGGCCATGTATGAATGGAATTTAAAATAATGTTATGATAAGTATATAAGCATGATCTATGGTACAACGCATGGTTCTGGTGATGGACTTATAAGCCCATAAATTATTTTTCACGTGTTTTTTTTTTAGTGTTTAATGGGGGGGAAATGTCTCTAGGCTAAAGGTTCATTTTATGTAATTTACAATCTTTATAATTGTAGATTTAAAAACAACAAAAACAAGCAGGAAAGTGTTATTTAGATTTTTTTTTTTTAAATGCAATTACCAAAAACTTCATACTTCTTGCTTTACCAAATGATTACCAAAGTCCAACCTACTATTTCTACAAGTTGTCCTGGGATTGATCCATGTCCTTGTGTGTTGTCTATGTTGTTTCTCTGTGACTCAGTTTCTATTTTTACTAATGTACAAAGCAACTGAAATTAGTTCTTATATTGACCGCCACGTCATTACATGTTTAAACTGTCTCACATGGGAGATCACCAATGGAGTATCAAGAGGGGGAGGCGTCACTTGTCACTTTGCAGTTCCCACCAGCATGTCACAGACTCTTTTCCCCTGGGAATTCGGTGAACCATGTGTAATGTTAAGGTCAACACATTTAATAAGTAGTAAATAATCTCATAATGACCACAGATTGAAAATTTGTTAAACTTGGGAACTATATAATTTAGTGTTGATTAATCGGGGAATTTTGGTAACTGCAGCAAGTGCTTTACTGAGACATTACTTCAACAAAAGCATCAGCAGTGTACCTTTGCCAAGCTGTTAACATTAGCACTGTGCTGTATACAGCAGTTTTAGGCATGCCTCCAACTCAGTGACGTGGGCCAGAGATTCATCAGCATACTGGAAAGTTAGAATGGGGATTGAATAGCGGGGCACTGAGTCACTGCCACTCAGCCAGATATGTAGGCAAGCACTGTCTGGAGTCTACTCATCAATGGGACAAAAAAAAAATAAATTCTTGAATCCGGTTCATGGCACCACTGAGATTATTCTACTTGACTCCTCTCATTTGTTTAAAAAAAAAAAAAAAAAAAAAAGAATTCCAGCAGCGTGAAACTTTCCGGTTTGGGAGCAGCTGCCAGAGCTGTAGCCCTTACTCACTCCATTATAGCACTTCTAACATGATTCAGCTTCCAGCTTCACTAACATGCTGACGGAGGAGGATCAGTGCCAAAAAGAATTTGCAAATGTCAACGTGTATTCCAGGAAACTTTTTTTCAATTGTATGAAAAATAAACATACAAGATGAGATGTCATTTCTTTAAATGATTTTAGTATGTTTTTGACATAAAATTTTAGGTAACAGTAAGATGTATCAAATACTTTATTTTAAGCCTTCAATTTAGAAATCCACCCTCGGGGAAAAAAAAAAGAGTTTAGGATTTATTTATTTTTTTTGTATGAAAGTTGATGGAAGTTTACTCTATAAACTGTATAGTCTGAACCTAAAAAAGAAATATAAACGTGACACATTCAATAAAGAATACCACCCGTTACATTTAATTAAAATTGTTATATCTGATCCATCCTTTAATGAGAAAAACTTTGAGAAATAACAAGACTGTAATAATAAGGCAGCTGTCAGTTTACTGAAGTGTCAAATGGAAAATAGGGGGGGTGGAAGAAGAAGAAGAAGAAAATCCTTCCATTTCATTGTTGTGCTTGTTTGAAACTAGGTCAAACTAATTCACGCACCATTGATCCGGGAGAATTAACTGCCATTGACTGAAATTTTAGGGATTTTTGTGCCCATCCCCTCATTATCAAAGCAAACAGAGCACATCCGTCCACGTCTGCATTTGTAACTCATGTTAAGGCTGGACAAGCTTTTCACTTTTTAATGTACTTACATGGTACTTGTAGTCAGCAAATTGTATGGGCTTCTGAAAAGCTATTATTCATTAATATCACACTTTAAATTGATAAAGTTGCTTTAAAACTTTTGACTAATCAGAATTATATTTATCTTGTGTAGTTACATTTGTTGAATATGAGCTTTTTGAATTTCAGGTGATAATTGCAGGATCTGTGATTTTAATAAAATGTCATGTTGGTTTTAAAAGGCACCACTATTAAAATTCGGATCATTACCACGTCGAGTATAAATTTGGAACATAAATCAGCAAGTCAGATTTTCTTTTTTTGTTTTATCAGAGACAACATCCCTTTTACCAAAATAGTCTGTACTTCACGACAGTGCAGAATCATAAAAGCTTGTTGCATTTACAGCCTCGTGAATTTCGCTCCATCCCGTTTTAAAATTTAACCTGTTTTTCTCCTCCCCATGTTGTCTTTTTTATTTATTATTTTTTTTAGGCCAGACCACTTGAGCTGCCATGTGAAGCATGTGCATTCCTCAGAAAGACCGTTCAAATGTCAAGTAACAGTAAGAGCCTTTACCTTTGGATTACAGATCTTTATCCTTGTTAATATTGTTCCTGTACTCCACTGAACTATGACCTCCATCTGCTGTGCAATTGCAGGCGTGTACCTCTGCTTTCGCCACCAAAGACAGACTTCGCTCCCACATGATCCGGCATGAAGGCAAGGTAACCTGCAGCATCTGTGGGAAGATGCTCAGTGCAGCATACATCACCAGTCATTTGAAGACTCATGGTCAGACCAACTTTAACTCCTGTAACAAAGGTTTGTCACAGCCATACCAACGTTGCACTTTTGTGATTTTGGTCTTGTCAAAATGCCACCTTGTTAACATATTGTATCATTTTTTTCTTAATCGTAATTTAGACACCTTTTAGTCATTTAACTCTGTCAAACTTGTCATGAAAACATGCTTGGATAATTATCAGAGGTTTAAAGGGAGTGTTGCTATTTTTACTTCTCATCTCAAAATAATTACCAGTAGCTTTTCTGCAAAGAAAAGTTGACTGTATGTTGTGTTTTTCCAGAGGGTAATGAAGTCTGCAACTCTTCCTCAGCTACGTCTGTGACCGTTTCTGCCCCCATCACCTCAGCGATGAACCGAGGCAACGCAAACAACCACCACCCTGTCACTATAGCCGCACAAATGAACATTAGCACCAACACCGTCAACATAACATCTCCAGTCAGCCTGCAGCACCCAGTCACCATCACTGGCCCCGTCAACATTGCCTCTGTGAACATCCCAGCCACAGCATCCATGAATATTGCCCATCCAGTTGCAATAACAACCCCCATGCCTATGAATATAGCTGGTCCACTAAACATCGCAATGAGGCCAGTGGATAGCATGCCTTTTCTGTCCCAAGTCTTGCCTTCTTCCCCACCTTGGTAATTGCATAAAAAAAAAGGAGTTGACATCTAACTGGCCAGAAATAAAGGGAAAATGAAGTGAAACAACAGACTCCTGTCCTCGTATTTGCACCTCAAGCACCGCTCCTTCCCTGCCCCTTGGACATGTTCGCTTCATCAAGCCCGGAAGGGAACATTAACATGAGCTCTGAGGTCAGTAGGAGCTCACAACGTCCTAACTATGTCCTAGCTAAAGTTAAGTGACTGGCACGTGATGCAGGACACTTGCGTAGAATTTGAGTAGGATTTATTGTTGAATGAGGACAGCTGTAGTGTAGTCAGTTAGAATGATGAAACTGTGATTTGTATCATGAAAAAAAAAATCCGAGGCGAGGATTCTTCAAGCACGCTTGATGACTATACGAATACACACCTGTGCTTTTGTGAAGGGAGATGTAAAATGTCCTGAAGCAATAACTGCATTGCTGTTTCTGATGTTTTACAAGTTCTCCTGAAAGCACCTGGGTGTTACTTTGTATGTAGTGGTGGTGTTTTGTTTTTTTTCCTTTTTTTTGTTTTTTGTTTGTTTCTTTTAAAGTATAACCTGCTAATCTCTATTTAATGTTATATAGGAAATGAGTCTAGTAAAAGGGACAGCATCTTCCACTTGCTTGGAAGACTATTTTTTTCACTATGTTATAGAATTTTCTTTTCAGATAGTAGATATGCTCTTGAGGTACAGTGACTAACTTGTACAGTTGACATAGTAATGTATTTTTATGTCACCATTTTTAATTTTTGCTTTTGTCATTCAAGTGGACATCTGGACACTGTCCTCTTTACTTTGACATATTTGTACTTTTTTGTTTTCTATTTGTACGGAAACACAAAGGTTTGTTTTTATTTGTAGTGTTTATTTTTCTATGAAGTGAGAATGAAATGAGTCTTGCACTGAAGGCAAATCCTACATGCAGGTGAACAGCAGTATTATCAAAGATCAAGCAGAGTCTTAAGTGATTTGGTCAGCCTGCCTGCACTTGAGGGCCATCTAGTGGCTGGTTCATGTAAAAGCCTGGCCTTGTAGTGAAGCTTTTTGGGCTGTTAATGTCATCTTAAAGGTGGCCAAATAGTTTTAGTGGACTCTTTGTTACACTGTTTTATTATAATTTATCATCTGTTACAGCCCCAATATCATAATAAGGACCTTTCACTCAGGAAGTGCACAGAGAAGCCCCTTTTTTGTGATGTACATGTACCTTGATTCTTCACCTTTCACCTTTTCTTTGGTTTCCCAAAAAACATTTGGCATTATAGCGTTAAAACTTCACAAAACTTCAGAAGTCCAAACTTAATATTTTAAAAGCCGTCCATTTGAAATGATCATTTACTGTACAATGAAATGAATGCTGTACTTTTTTTTTTTTTACATAAACTTTCAAGTTCTTAGTCTGCATAAGTATGTGGCAAAGAACTGGATGAGTTTAATGAAAAATGCAAGATTGTCTGTTTAAGGAAAAAAAAAGAAATGGGACAAGATTGACGTTGCATGACCCTGAACACTGTAGCTGTTGAACATTAACTATTTTTTTAAATGAATGCCATGTTATCTCAGCAGTGTTGCAGCTCTTTGAGTTGATTCAGATTTTACTGAAATGCAATATGCATGTTTGTCATTTTTCTTCCAAAAACGTTTTCTAAAAAAATATTAGTGTAGCTTTTTTTATTTTACCCCCCCCCCCCCCCTTCCCCTTATGCATTTACGTAGATACACTATAATAGCCTGTTTGCCAAATTTGAATCAATAATGTGATGACCTGAATATTTCTTGTGGAATTGAACATCTCATTTATTTTAAGGAAAACAATGAATTGGAAATACCAGGACACTTGTGAAAAGCAGTTGAATGTATATCTTTGTACAAACCTATTTTAGTTCCAAGGATATGGTAGATACAATAGATGTGAAAGATGAGATAACCTTTTTTATAAATCTTTTGTATTAGAACATTAACATTGATAATTTTGTATATACGAGAAGCTAGGCTTTCTGATTAGCAGAAAGGTCAAACATTCCTACATTTTTTTTAAATGTACGTTTGTCAAATTATTAAACATGCGCAATGTTATGTGCCTTTTATTTGGGTTGTCTAAATAAAAGAAAATTATCAAACGTGGTTATAGATTATGAACTGTTCAATATTAGCAGCAGCATACTGCGATTTAACAGTGTGTAAATAAATCAGGCTTTTGACTTGTCAATGTAAATCTTTACCCCAGCCACTGTCATTTTACCCACTATTAGGGTTGGGAATCAATAGTGAATTATAAATGGGGTATGATCACATATAACAGACATCCAAAGGAAAAAATTAGAAGTTTGACATCAATTACTAAGCTCACCCAGAGATGGATCCTGGAGTAGAACCATGTGGATTTTGAATCGCTACTGAATTGGCTGCCATTTCGCTAACAAGCAGTAACCCCTCTGTTGGCGTCTGTGTATGTGATTACACTGTGCATCAACATAAATAGTAGGATGGCACAGACATGTCGGCCTAACAGGAGCATCAGCCAATACTCCTGTTGACTGCATACAGGCTATCTGCACATAGGATAACATCAACCAATGGCAGTGGCTAATATTTACCTGATCTGTCCTGGTAGTGTTGTATTGACTTTGCCCTGAAACTCTCCAGATTTATTTACATTTAATTCTGTTGGACACAGAAGACTTTTTAGATCACAAACCTTGAAAAGTCCTTGATTGTGACACAAATGAAAAAGCTAATCGTTTTTTTTTTTGTTTGTTTGTTTTTTGTTTATTTCAAGGAATTAAAAAAAAATCTAATTACTGAACAGCAGTGATATGAATAAATTTTCCTTTCAAAGATTTTAGGGCCTCTTTGTACAGCAATTCTACAGGTTCAAGTGCAGTTATAGTCGTGAGTGACCAATTTATGAAACATTTTTACGTGAAAGTTCAAATAAAGGGTTGTTAAATAATTTGTGCTCATTCAAAAGTAGCCAGTATAATTTTTAGGATGTACCCTAACGGCCACTCACTTAAATTTAAATCTTTATCCATAGTTGTGAACATTATAAAATTAGAGAAAAAAAATAAAAATTTCAAACTTTGATACTTTTTTCTAAAATAAAAGTTATACAGTAGTAAGTGGTCAGTATTCAGTCTCATCTTCCATGATTGGTGTGGAGAACTCTGTGTGGTTCTATGATTTTATGGACTAGGATGCAGAAGCCTTTTATATGTCCAATGTAGTGTAATAATATGGTCATTTGCCCAATAATGGGTTCAGTTTAGTTCAAGATTTTTTCAGTAGTCCATCCGTAGTAGATCATGTCAGAAGAGTTTCCATTAATACAGAGATTAATTTTGAGACTTTTTGGCTTTTGTTTTTCAATCAGAACTCAAGATTGGAATTGATAATATTCAGATCATCTCTACCCTAGTCCTCCTTACTGGCAAAATCCTTCAGATTCATGTTGCCATTATTGTGTTAAACTGTAGGAATGGTACTTGCATGGAGATGTCCAACAGCCAGTTTCTTCCTTATGCATGTCAGAGGATTTTGCGTATAGATTGTCATTAAGTCAATTGGGTGTGGTTTTTTGAGAAATGGCCTCTGTCTGACCATTACCATTCAGACTGGAATGATTGACTTTATTTTGTTTTAGAACAATAGAGACTTTTGTGACTTTTTTGATATCCTCAAAATCAGTGCCTTGACACAATCGGGTCTTGAGTAAATAGGCAGTTCTCTGGATCTCAGCACATTTCATATTTAACTCCAGATTACATATACTGTAGATACATAATAGATTAGTGTATAGATAGAATAGGAAACCACAGTGTTGCAGCATCATTATTTAAAAAAAAACTGCTTACCAAAATCAAAAGCATTGCTATTAAGGTAAACCATATACAGTAAAGTGCAGTTGATATGCAATGTGAAATGACATTATAAACTGCAGCCACACTGATTATTGAGTATGTTGTGTAAAAGATGTGCAGGGTTGTCCATTATATTTAGCGACTTGCACATTTCCCTCAACAGCTCTGGGGACTTCAGAGTAGTCATCAGTATCTTCATTAATTTGTTCAGTTTTAAGTCAGGCTCCGATGCTGCTTTCCCAGCAGATGGCTCTAGAGAGCAAAGAAAGTTGCATCTCTACAGACGTATGCTAGAAATGCATCCTCTTCCTCCAAGAGTACTTTCTGCTCAATCTCTTCTTACTTTTCTGGATCAGTCTGTTGCTCATGTGAACCTTCTGGTATCTGGAATCCAACACCACCTCCATATCATGTCTTAGGAGGAAAACACGTTTGGTTTATTCCATCCAGTTATTTCCTTTGTAGAATGCCACACAGTGGTCCATCAGTTCTCTCTATTCATGCTTTATCTGTCTTTCTGCAGATGACTGGACTAAGCTGTTGCTTATTTATTCCTGACCACCCGCTCAAGTAGTCAATATTTGAGGAGGTTGTAAAGAAATGATGTGAAATAAAAAAAAAATTTAATCCAGCACCCACCGATTAGTTCCCTACTTTAACACCCTCGTGAATATGTTTCTATTTAGTTACTTATTATATTAAAATAAATAAATTAGATGTAATAATCAGCAGATAAAATAACTACAGCCTTGGCCTGAAACTGCCCCTTTGACGAAAGAAAGTTCTTGTGGGTGTTCTTCATAATTTGTCCCAGTGTCAGATTTTTTTGTATTTTGTTTTACAATCTTTTATTTATAATTCTTTCAGCTGCAAAATGCTTCACAATTTTCTAGTGTGTACTGTTTCAAATCCTTTCATAACATTTCATGACCTTCCATTTTTTTCTGACCCAAACCTTGTATTGCACTAGGATTAGCGTTCCGCATTATTACATTTTTATCCTGTTGAAAGGTCCACTTTATGATTTAGCCTTTACTTTTAAACAGATGGCCTTGCATTATCTCAGAACAATCTTTCTGCTGAAATGGCAGTCGCATCAGTGTGGGAAATTTGTAAAATCTTTTTTGATTGTAGAGCCATTTATTTTGATAAGAAGTTACCTAAAGATGCTGTATGATGATGTATTTAATGTCTGCAGGACTGGCCAGTCCAGGACAACCTGCTTGCTTCAATTCTGAACTACTGAATCACTGAATATAAATACAGCACGTCACGAAGCTCAAATAAGTGTTAACTGGTTTCTCTAACATGACAGTAAGTTCACTGTACCCTGATGACCTCCACAGTCGCCAAATCTCATTTTAAGGGGGCAGCTTTGGGATGTAGTGAATCATGAATGTACAGCAGACAAATCTGCAGCAACTATGTGATGTTATCATGTCAATATAGACCAAAATCTTTGAGAAATGTTTCCTACACCTTGTTGAACCTGTGCCGTGAGGAATTAAGGCAGTTCTGAAGGCAAAAGGGGTCTAACCCAATACCAGCAAGATGTGCCAGGTAAAGTGGATGGTTCTAAAATGAAGGAGTCCCTTTTTAAAACTGTGGATTGTGGAGCACTAAAGGTGTCAGCCAGGGAACAGACATGGGGATTTATGAAAAGACTTCACTTACACATGTTGTCACTAACAAATATTTAATAATTAAGCCTTTAAGTCACAAATCTGGATGTACAGCTGCACATAATTCTGTCATCAACAGGCTCTGTTTCAGGTGAGCAAATGGTTGCAAAGGCCAATGCAAAAAATTTAATTTGGTAAGTAAAGTAGGCTAAGTAGAAATTCTTAATGTCAGGAAGTTGCAAAGTGTTACTTAACATCAGACTCTCCCCATAACAGATCTTGAAAGTTGAGCTTCTTGCATTTGTCCAGTAGGTGACGCTGTCTGTTACATGTCATAGTAGTTCTATGTTTTATTTCTGAGTCTTCCCACAATAAGGAGAAATCCAACTGGTTGCCAATGTGGCAATATTTATTTAGATGTCAATTTAGGACTGGGTTTTGAATCCTATTAAAACCAGATCCTATTTACTTAAAAGAAGTTTGAGAACTCCTTGCTCTGTCTTACTTCCTATTTTCATCTTAATGTATTCATATTAAACAGCTTATGGCTGCAGCTCTGGATTTATCAAATAATAGCATTTGTCAAGCAAACGATTTATTAGTCAAGTTGTGCAGACAAAATAAAATAAAATGCACAAAGGTAATTGCATTGAAGTATGTACCAAAATGTTAAGAATCTAGTATGGTGGAGATCTCTCAAATGTTGAGTCAATAATAACACACCTTTCACTCAGCTCTAAAACTCCAGCTGACAGTTAAAGCTTAGTTTCTAAGCAATACGCTGCTAAAGCTCACACGTCTGATGGCATCTCTAAGAAACAAAACGGAGCAATTAATTAACGACAGCCTTTATGGAAGAAAGACTGAAGTAACTAGACTAACAAGACTGAGGAGTGGTGTCAAGAGTGACTGCGTAATAAATGGAGACCTTGCTCAACCAACCTCAGTGACTTTTGCTGCATTTATGACACACACGGCATTTCCTGGATTGTAACACAGAACTGGTGGGTGTGGCAGTGAGGACGGTAAAGCCAGTTATGTTAACAACCTGGTTTTAAAAATGCCCCTAAACTCAGATTCCAGTAATTACGGTCTCTCAAACCCCTAAGAAATGTTAAATATCACAGTTTAGCTGATGTAATGTTTGCATTATGTATTATGACTGTCACACAAACTTGTTGTCTAAGGTAAAAAAAAAAAAAAGAGCAAATTTTTTAGATTTTTTAATTTAAACAGATGAATGCTGAACTTTTTCACACTACTTGAACTGAATATTTGATCTTAATCATGGTCCACAATTATATTTGTATTAGTGTTACATTTTGTCAAGACTACTTTCCTCTTTTCTGTGTGACTGTGGCACACAGGCTTATTTGTTAAAATATGCAAAGTCAGTAGCTTGGGCAAAAATATGCATCCAAAGAGTACAGTGAGCCAGATCTGCTGTTCTGCAGTCTTCCTGAGTAGACCTAGCAGGGCCTAAACAGTCCCTGGGGTGTGTACTCACCCTCCCTAACCTAAAGGAATGCCCCTTGGAAATCTTGGCTACTAGAGAAGATGGGATCAAATTGTGCAGAGTCTAATTTAATCTGAAGCCGTGAGCTCCACGCTACATGTGGTGTCTCGGCTGTCCAATGGCACAACAGTTTAAACAGCTTAGGAGGCTGTCATGTTGGGAAAGGATCACGCTGTCCTCGGCTCTGTGAGTCGTGCCAGCTTGCTGTCAACTGTTACATAGTCTTATCTTCTCTGTAGAAATTACAGGTACTTTTTAGATTGCTTGGATAATGCCCTTTGTATAATTCTGAGATTAAAATATAAAATCATTTTCAAATATTATTTAAGAGAAAAAAGAACTTTTGGAAAGAACGGGAGGAAAAACAGAGAGCACTGTGGGGAGGTGGCACAAATGGTGAGAAAATTAAATGTTTTTCAGCAGAGATGCTGGGATCTTTCATAAGACATGATGGTGGAAAAAAATGCTTTTATGTACAGATGCTTCTGCTGTGTTAACATTTAATCTTTGTCATGAGGAGTCACTTAAATATAAAAGATGAAGTGCCAGACAAATTGTATAAAAAGGGTATTAATTGACCAAAAGCACCCTTTTCTAATATTTATTTGATTATTGAAATGCTGTCTGTAAGATAATCATATACCGCCCTTATATAAACAAATCTTCTCATAGTTGTCCTTTGATTTGATCCATTTATCACTGCATAATAAGTTAACTTTAAAGGCAAAGAAGAGTTAAAAAGGACATCCTGTTCTGCTGGCATGTCGCCAGCAAATCTGTGCTGTTAATACGGCAGGACTGAATCTATCAAGTAGAAAACAAAAAGGATAGTTTATGACTAATTTAGCTTTTTAAAATTTTTATTTTATTCCCACTGTGCTTGGTGGATGTGCAATGCTCTTATAAATCAGTGTGGGTTTAATGTTGGTTTGAAAGAGATGCATATTTGGTAGTTTCAGGTAAATAGAGGCTAAGTCAGTGGTATATCAAAACACTTAGTGAGGTTTCCAATTCTCTTTTCACTTCTGCACTGTCTGATTCATGTATATTTCATTGAGATGCTACAATATGGACTGGTGCATTCAGTGGCCAGTGTAAGACACTGTATTTTTAAGAAGAGGAGAGAGATAGACAGATGGAGAGGAGGAACACGGCTTCATGAGAAGTGACTCACGTTTCATTGTATAATTAGGGTATATTAAAGGAAGGAACATCACACCCTCATTACAGGACTTGTAGTGTTGCTTATTGCTTGTGGAAAAGTGAGAATTCATCCCATCCCAATGCATGTTATCAGCAATGTCTCAAATGAAGTGATTATCTGGCTTAGATTTGCAGAAAAAATGTGAGTTCATTTTTGGTTGCATGATCTTTGAGCTTTTACTCTGAAAATGTCTGTAAGTAAGAGTAAGTGACGTTTAATTTGAATTACAGAAGCAGTAAATGTTTATGCAACCCTGGGCAAAAGTTCAGACGTTATAAATAGTCAAATAAGGAGACTGATGATCTTATACAAAAGTTATATATTAAACCTTTTGTTATGATTTCAAATGAAACATTTTATATACAATTTTGGATGTTTGGACACCCCTAGAGAGATTCAACCTCTCAGGTAGGTCATAGAGCTGCCTTGTTAGGGCTATGTCATGCTGAATGCCATTGTTAAAACATTTCTTAAAGTTTTTTTAAACACATTTGCTTCTTGGACCTTGTTCTCACAACCAGCAGCCATGCACCCTTAAGTAGCTGCCTACCATTTTTGTAAAGTGAAATAAGCAGAAGAAGCAGTGAAATAAGTGAAATGATTTCAGGTAGCCGTTTCCTCTGTTTGTAATGTTATTAGGAAATTTTTGTTAAGAGGAAGAGAAAAGGTCAGGTAAGGTCTTGAAGGCCAATAAAACTCTAATAAGGCAAACATGAGCCCTATTTGACTATAACAACCCTTTTTGCAGAAGGACTAAGGACTACCTCAGGAGGTTAAAAATTACCATTTCTATGCTACCTTTACAATTTTCTGACCAAACCATGATCAAAAATATTATGTAAAGCCTCCAAACAGAAGGTAATTGTAAGAATTATTTTCTCACGATATTCCTGTTGCCTTGGTTTTGCTCAGCACATGGAGGTAAAAATTGGTCATTATTCTTGGAGGCCAAAGCTACTCTGGAATTGCTAGCCTTGCCATTCTCTGCCACAACTGTGCAGCAAACCAGTGTAGGAAAACAATTACCATTCAGAAGCCCAGATTTCCTCTCAGCATCCATGTAATGTTCATCTTACATTATTGGTAAAGTTGTTTTTTTTTTGCTTGTTTTTTAATCTGCCTCGATGGCCCTCATTATGCCTCTGCTTCACAAAACCATTTTTGTCTTGTTACATCATAATACTCATGGAACTAATACACCAAGGAAACCTGTGCTCTATTCTGGTATCCCAGACAGCCATATGTGGGAGCCTGAATGTACTATATGGCTTTTCATATTAGACATCAACTTAGGGAGAGGCACAGGCGTTGCTCAGAACAATGCTGAGAAAAACAACTGTGTTTTGTGTGTCCCAACAAACCATGACAATGTGACCGTGAGTCAGCAAGCATGATACTCAGGCTCCTCTCTCCTGAGACTTTGTTAACCACAGCAAAGCTGTTAATTGACTTATTCAGAATTCACTATGATTCAGTTAATTGAATCCAATATTGTCTCTGTGGTGCCAGGAAATTATTTCAAGACATTTCTAAAGTAGGCCCATATTTTTATAGAGTTTGCGCAAATTTAATAAATTTACAGTGCTTCTCCAACTCTTACATAGATAAATGCATTAAATAGTTTTACACCATGGTCCACAGGAGGACCTAAATGGAAAGCAGCCATTTTCCAAGATACAATTGTTTGTTTTTTTGTGAAAATTTAGCTTTAATTATTTAAAATGGGGGAAACATATTTGCTTTAATATTAAAATTGCGAGAATGAATTATTCTCTGATGCTTAAAAAATTAATTAAATAAATAATGAAAGAAAAAAGAAGCTATTTCTCTCTCGCATGAGCTTGTTGGGAGGTGTAATGCGGCCGGAGTGTAGTTTCCGTGTAGCCTGTATGACTACATTTCCCAGTTTGCACCGCTCATCATGATGTTCCCAACAGCTGACAGACGGTGAAGCCTCTGCCAGAGCTGTCGGTGGAGGCTAGTGTATCCTCTTATCGGAAGCACACACGGACTGAATATACAAGCCAAGCATTACCGGACTTCGGACAGTTTTACGAAACGGGCTTCCGTCGTAAACATTGCCTTGATAAAAATATATTTAGTTTGCATCCTGACTTGTTTTTTCAGGCTGGGAGCTGGAGACAGTTGCTGTCAGCTAACTTCCACAATAGGTCGCTGCGACGCTGGACTGCTGCATATGTTTTATCTGAGCTCAGCGGTTTGACTCCAGCCCTTCCAGCCGTGCCCAATGCTGAGGAATGGATAGTGTGTCTGTCAAAGGTGGGAAGATGGTCGAGAGTGATGAACAGCCGGAGAGGGACAGCGGCGGTGGCGCAGCGATGGCCGCACTACATCAATGCGAACTCATCCAGAATATGATTGATATCTCCATCTCCAGTTTACAGGGGCTACGGACCAAATGCGCCGCGTCCAACGACCTCACTCAGCAAGAAATACGCACTTTAGAGGTAATGAGCTTATTGGAGATGTCAAATGCGGCGTGTTGCCGTGAAAAGTAGTGTAGTCAAATTGCGAAGTCATGAAGCCATAATGCTATGTCCGCTTCACGGGGTTGAATATGTGCTGCAAGCGAGGCGCCCTAACGGTGTCAAGTGAGCCGAGCACATTTTGTCGCTTACAGTGTGCTACTAGGTCGATGCATTGAGGCGAGGATAACTCAAGATTTATTATGAAGTGGGCTTGATTTGCTCTCTAGAATATTCCTAAATAATAAAGACGGCATTAATGCATTTGATCAATCTATTTGTGTGACCTTCTCTATTAATTCTTAAGAGCTCCTCTTGATCACCGTGCCATGCAGCTGAATTTAGCCTGGCCTAATGGCACACATTCAATAATCTGATACTGCTATTATTTATGTTACTGTATTTTGCTAAACATTTCGTGGCAGTGCAGCTGGGCCTACAAAGAAAAATAGAAAATGAAACGTAGCCTACGACGTGTTTCATCTGGCGTATGTTTTCCCACAAAAAATCATAGGCAGAGAAGGTTGATGTTCTCCACCATTTGATTGCAGATTCAGTGCTGTCCTGTTGGGATGACTTGACAATGCTTTGCGCAAGAGCCATTTCCGTTATTTATTTATTTATTTATTTATTTTTGGGAAACAGGGCAACATATCCTACTATAGCTGGCAGTGTCAGAGAAGTCATCCCTGGTAAGATCAAACAATCTCATGAAACAGTAAACATGGTCTAGGAGGCATCCATGGCTTCACATTGTGAGGGTTACTATACAGTCAGATATAACATGTACTGTTCTGCTTTTGTTTTTATTCAGTTGTCTTAATTGGCTGTTTTGGGGCACTATTTGGTATGTTTGTAGAGATCTGGGTCTGGAAACATGGCTATTTTGTGCTATATGGATGCTTTGTCTAAATGTTTAAGTATGTAGGTTAAGATTGCGAAGTATTTGATTACCTCAGACCTGCATGTTTCCACATGACATCAGTCCCTGATATTACCAGACGGTGATGGGAAGAAGTGTGAGTGTGATATAATGGAGTGAGACAGGACCCTTGGAGATGTAGAAAGCAGTTTTACAAGTTTGATGCCTACAAATCCAAACAATTAGAAAGTAGGTGATCACTCCAGACATGATGGACAGTAAATGGGTTTTCTAGGTCATGGTTTATTTAAGTCTTAAACCTTGGCTAAAAGGAATATTTAGTCTTGATTGGCTAGAGGCTATCAATTACCCATGTCTGTTTTATTTCTGTATAACTGAACACCCCTATGAACAACAATGCCGTTCCCCAACACGTAATGTTCCAGAAAGCAGGGGGCGTTTAGTTTCAGCCATAGAAAAACACAGAAAACTGGTTTCAGAAGACCCTCGGTTTTCTTTTAAAAAATCGTTCCTAATGAGTAAAGTAGCTCCTTAAAGCTGGTTTATTCATTTGCAAAGTAAAATTCTATCAATAATCTTGTTAATCCCAGCTTGTTTGCCACAGTAGGGCTGACACATTAGTGCAGAAGAAGATATGCAAAGAGTAATGACATATTGGTTGTGGGTCCTTTGCTGACTGGCAGGCATAAGGTTAAAGTTGGCAAGCTGCTGTGTGGGAGCACATTTTCACTGGCTCAAGTGAAGAAGGCTGGTATTAAATGAAACAGATTACTAACTGAGATAGATACCAGACAAAATTGGTTTGCTTGTTTTTTAGTTGTCTTATTTGGGTCTACCCTAAATCCCCTCCCATTGCTTATGTGCAGTGAGCGGAAAATGAAGCTGAACTCCCGGTTACATTTTTCTTTCCTGAAGCAAAGTTGCAGCAGGTTATGAAATGCGTGCCTGAACTGGTTAAAACGTAGAAGTAACAGGGACTTGTGGAGTCATGGCCCGTCCTAGCCTACATTCTTCAACTCCTCTTTATCCGTTGTCATGTGTGCCTCGTCGGTTGAACAGGACGTGATCTGGCAGAGTACTTCCTGAGGTATGCTGTCTCGTAGATACATTTTGCACCAGCATTGTTCTACATGACAATGGACAGGGAGTGTTGTTCTCACGTGCTGCTTGAAGACTACAAAACACTGCTTTTTTCCTGTGCCTGTGAAGCTGTTATTAGGTGTTGTCTCAAACTGTGGATGTGAGCGTTTGAATTTAGTTTTTGCTAGTTTGTTGTATCGCCGTGTTCAGAATCCTTCCCCATTGTACCTCACAAATCAGAAGAAACTTTTTTGTATTGAAATCTTCTATTGATTTTAGTGGAGATAAGAGCCTCAAAGTGCTGACTGACTTGAAGTTGGACGGAAGTACCGGAAACGGGTACTGTAGACATTTTCTGGCTTACAGCACAACTAATTCTATGTCTTAATGGTATTTTGTGAATTTTATTTATTAAATCTTATTTTCACTGATTGACCACTGACGCAAACGTACATTCATCATTAATTCTGCTCAGTCCTGCCTTATCTTTTTTATTTAATTTTCTTTAGCACACAAAGATGCTTCTTCTAAAATCTGGAGTAAATGCAAAATGCAGATATGATCAGGTAGTCTGAGAGCCTAGAGTAGGATGCTCATAAGTTGTAGTTTGTTTTGTTTAGTTGGAAAGTTTGAACTTTATCAGCATCAACGTCAGTTGTCTTTGTTTTTTCCCCCCTTTTTTCTTACTTGCTGATTTTTAGCTGTTTCTTTTTGTGGCATCATAACCCAAATTACTTCAAAACAGGCGAAGGAGTATATTTCCAGTATGTATTGGTGTTTATTTATTTATTTATTTATTTATTTTCTTGACCATTTTACTGATGTGTTAAACATCTTTATCTTACCACAATTTGTATACAATTGTTAGTTGTTGTTTTTTTGACAGATCAGAACAATAACAACAAGTATGACATTAGATTGTTTGTATGACTAATTTCTTCTCAGTCCAGCATGGCAGACAGTAATTACTATTTTCAAAGATGAATAGATGGAAAGAAAATGACGAAACAAAGTCAAGAAACTGATTTGAGATGAAGTGAGGATCCTGTTGCTTGGTTCCACTTTAAAACCAATATAATATTTTAGATAAGAAATGTAGATGGGTCTGTTACTTTCATGTTGGCTGGTCAAAAGCTGTCCTGTCTTTAACAGCCAAAGAGGTGACAAGATAACAGTAAAGTTTCCAGCAAAGAACAGCAAACAGCACAGGTTGAAATGTTTAACAGGTCATCTGTAACTTTCAGTAGCACAGTTCATCTTGGTAAAAAGGAGTTTTAACTATTAGAACTGGGATTTGAGTTCAGGTCGTGATCACAGGTCAAGTCAGGCATAAATGTCACACAAATCCGTCATCATTGTTGAGAGGGTCATGGATGTCTTTCATCAGACTTCCTTGGAGAGCTGGCGGGGCTTGGGGTGCCTTGTCAATAAGTGGTTTTAGGCTGTGTGTTCTTAGTGTGTGTGTGTGTGTGGACAATCATGCTTCCATGTTAACAGATTAGAGCATCCACAACATCTGCATGACGTGTCGGAGCTTTGACTCAAATTGAGTTGAAGCTGCTTTACATAAAGAGTTTTCACATGGTTGATAAGTTTCAGGAGACTGTTTAAGCTAAATACACAGTTAAGACATTTGTTGTTCATCAGATTAACCTCATATTGGAGAAAATACACATTTCACTATAGCTTTATTGTGTAGGCCCACTGAATGACACAAATAAACATGTGAAATATGTTGTTTGTTGACATTAAAACAGTTGCGGATGTCCAACAGTTTAATTTTTTTTTATTTAGATAGTTGTGTATGACTCTCCAGTTACAATTCACAGTTTTGGTGTCTTCATTTTTTAAATCACAGATTATGCAAAACTTTTTATGTAAGACCATTTCCAAAACAATTGCTGAGTTAAATGGATTCTATAGTAATAGGACAATAGCTACAATCCAGTAAAGTCATTGATGTGAATGCACATACATGCAAAACTTCACTTGTGACATTTACGCTGTTCTGCCACTGTTTTGCAGCTTGCCATGGTGTGCACTTTCACTTCTTCCTTCACTCCTTCTTGAGAATTTCCCCCTGTACATACCTCTTATATCACAAATCATAAGGCTAGGCAGTCAGCAGTAGATACTGAGTCACCCAATAAATGCTAAACTGATGTAATTCTAAGTTCCACTGTTACGTGTACTGTTTTATTTTCTTAAAAGTTGCCTGCCTCTGACCCACGACTAGCAGGCACACTGGCCTTCAACTGTCCTGTAAATATTTATATTTATTATGGATTTTAATTATGAATCCTTTTCAGTAGCAGGAGAAGCATGACATAGATATCATCACTATCAAAGCTTTTTAATTCATGCCTTGAATTTGTGCAATCTGTTTGAGGTCAGGGAAGTTGTCTCACTCATGGTAAGGGTTATCGTCCCCATATTACACTAGAGTGTAATCAAGAGCGGCTTGAAATGGCTTTATTCTCTCATTGAGCGAGGTTTATTATTCCACTTGAACTGTGTGTGTTTTTTCTGCCTTGCCAGTGAGAGGATAATGATACTAGCCTCTTACGTGGAGTGCTAACTGGTACTTCACTTTTCACATGTTAATCCCACTCAGCTCGGTCCCTGTCTGCCTCTCATGCTGGCCATGTGTTACTTTCACTGTAGCTCTTTATATGTTCCTGACTTTTGTTTTTATCATATCACCTAACACTGCCTTAGCTGCTTGTGTGCTTTTAAACAACATCCAAATTCATTTGCATGATCCAGATTAACAAAAGTGGAAACTTAAAAAGCATTCGTATAATGGAGGCTGAGCATTTCACTTAAGTGCATTTTTACATAACCCGAAATAAATAATGAGGTATTCATACCTGTAAAAATTTACATAAAAGCAATTCACTGCCCTATCTTTCCGATCAGTGCTTTCTGTAATGATCAGCAAACAAGCAAAGCGTCACTCTGTTTTGTCTCTTCATGGTGTTGAAGCGAGTTTGCTGTGCGCTTGTGGTGCGAGCTGTTGTGGCTGCATCTATATTTAGACATCTTTCTTCCTACGCATTTTCAGGGTTGGTTGTTAAATAAGAAAATCAAATGACGCGCAAAGAGCCTCTGCGAGAGGGGAGAGCAGGCAGGAAAGGGGAGGGGAGAATCAAAGCCAATCCGCTGGGCTGCCTTTGGTGACATGACAACCACTGAGTGTGTGTTTGTGTGTCTGTCGGAGGCCTAGAAGTAGACAGCGAAGAATGTCGCTCACATCAGGGGAAATGGAGGAAACACAGCTCTAGTGACTATCAGAGCTGACCCTGACTCTGTTTCCTTTTTTTCCTTTCAGTAAATGGGGGTGTGCTTGATGTGGAAATCAGAATGGTTGAACAGTGTAGGCAGGCCTTGATCTATTCTTGAACTGGCTCAGGATGAGATGCATTACATCCCTCAATTTTTAGGTCTGCATTGCTTCTTTTGTGGGGAAAGAGAGGATTTGCTTCCCCTATTTCCCATTCATTAAAGAGATAGCATGGTACGTCAGTTTGTACAATACACCCTTAGAATTATGGGATGTGTATGTATTCACAGTGACCTTTTCTAATACTGGAGTTTGTTCTTTTGGAGAAAATGGCTAGAAGTCGAACAAACAGTAGGTAACTGTAAATCTGTCTTGACATATTTTTAAAAAGCCTCAGTAGCCATATGTTCTTCTGTTAAAAATGACAAAGTGTGAGCCTAAACAAGGCCAGGTAATAGTGTGTGTAGTTGTCCAGGCTTGGACAGACACACCTTGCACTTATTTGCACTCTTGGTAGCAATGATGGAGGAGGGGCAGTCCACTATTGTCTTGGACTATATCAGCCATGTACCCCCAATGGACCCACCCCCTTTTGTGACCTAACCCCTGCATAACTGTCATTGTGTGTGTGTGTGTGTGTGTGCGTGTAAGTCCTCTGTTATGTGTAAGTAAAATTTATTTTCAGCCCCAAACACACCACTCTACCAAAAGTTGACCTCCATAAATAGTTTCTTGTGCCTCTTTAGAAAGGACATGCAGTAATGGCTAATATAACATCAGGAGAGTTGTGATCTAGTGGGTCTGTTCTGGCAACAAGAAATATGTATGTGTGTTTCAGTGTGTGTTGGGAGAAATGATCTGACCTTCCTGTACAAATATCATTTTCTGAAATGGAGCACTGTTGCTCAGTTCTCAGATAGGCCATGCTATCCTTGGCAGTTGCACCAAAGTGGCTGTGTCAGCAAGAGCCTTGAGAAAACAACTGAGGCAGTGGGATCGGCTCCCTAAGTCTGCTGTGTCAGGCTGGCCGCTGCTGGGACTCCTCTGCCCTCTCTGGTGGCTGACACACCGGCTGTCACTCATCTCCACGCAGCATTAGGCTGTTGCCATGGTGTTGTTTAGCTCCGCTGACAGGTGGGCTCTGACGCCATCCTCCTCCCACCTCCAGGCCACACGTCAAACCCTGTTTTTCTCCACTCTGCACCAAAAATAAAACGCAAGGGGCCTGTCATTATCTCTTGGTTTGCTGGTGTGCCTGACTGCGCTTCAAACACAAACATCTCTGATATCAATGAGGGATTTGGGGACTTGTGTAATCCTATCCATCTCACTTATTTAGGGTCCTAATTGGTAAAGTGAGTGTCCTGTGAGTGACAGGAGATAAATATGCTGTTCATGTTTGGTAACTACTGCAGCTATTGTCCTGTAGAGACACATGATGACATTTGTATGTTAAGATGTATTGTGTCTGATCTCTGTGTTTCACATGTATGGGAAAATCCCACTGAAATGTTGCTGACGACTCAGAAGAGACGTTGCTAGGTAACCTGACGTCACAGTGCTGCACTAATGTATAGGAGGTAAAGAAGGAGGCTAGCTTATTAACTACGTTAAGTAAATCCCTCTTACTGCTAATCATGATCATCCAGATCTAGAGACTTATTAGAGTAAATTTAAATATTTGGTGAGAGCATATGTATTTGAATTTGATATGAATGTGGCTTACCATTTATCACAGCTTCATATTGTGTAATCCTGCTTGTATCTTCTACCTACTTTGTATACTTGTCTGTCAGTATGTTTGCATATGTGTTCAGAAGTATGTGTGTTTCGTAACTAAAAGAAAATGGGCTGGGAAGCTCCTACAGAAGGAGCTGCCTTTTGTTGCAGCCTTTTTAACCTATTTTGGCATTTATTGTAGTTTTTTAAAACTATGAATTTGCATTCAGGCACATGCTTTTTAATATTTGTTTTCGTATTGGCCATTCAGCTTTTATGACATTGCTAAAAGTGATGCTCTTTATTAGTTTACATTCAGTGTTCTTTTACTGTTAAATATTCACTCAGCAACTGATAATTGGTGAATGGCTACAGAGCTGAATGGAAGAGTCAGGGTCAACACATGGAGCATTAACCTCCTCTCCATCCTTTTTATCTCTTAAAACTACAAAGGGGAAGCTTTTGTTATCTGCCACAAAGCAGCTTTTTTTTTTAACCTCCCAAGGCCGCACTTGCAGGGAGCAGCGTGGTTGTGGTGTTTCTATCTAGCTTATGAGTGGATGTGTCATGGACATGGTTGAATAAGCAGAGAAAGACTCGCGCTTGCCATTGTTGTCGCGGTGCTTGGAAGGTGCTTGGCAGGTTGTGAGCTAGCTGGTTGCTGCACAGCTCATCTGAAGGTGCTGCCTGCTGTAATGGACTCTTATAGATAGACTGTGAGATAAGGACACACTATACAGTCATGCTGAGGTGCACAATGCGGGCTGCTGCAAACCAACACCATGGTGTTCATTGTAATACTAATTCACAGGATGGACCACTGCACTTGACATTAAAGCCTTGAAGTCTCACAGTTGTATAGAGGCTTTGAGAACAAGACTCCAATGTAATCATGTACATTGGCTTTTGAACAAAGCAGGTTTATCTGATGTTTCTGATGTCATCTGACACTGTAGTAAAGACCACACTAAGGTTTTAGTGATTACTGGTCCGATTAGCAGATGTAAACATTAGGAAGAGAACTGTAGTATGTGAGTAGGTTCCTGTGCATCAGCACTATTACTCTAAATTATGTTGACAGTACTATCGCAATAGGCTGTCTTTTGTTCTTCTTTCCATTCACTCCATTGATCCATTGCGTCATGGTTGCATTGTGGACACGGTCTAGAGAGGAAGATGTGGTGCAAACGGAAGGAAACTACTTTTCTGCATCTCTTGATCTTAATTTATTAATTAATTTTTCTATAGATAACCATGATTGTGACCAAAGGTTAAAAACTGTGGCAAGCTGTCTCAGAATTACTGATAAAAAGGAAGTTTAATAGCTTTGATACTAACTTTAAAATTAGTAGGTTTTGTGGCATCTTCAGCATGTCTTAGTATTTTGTAACTGAGCTACATCTTTTCTCCAAATGTACTTATTTGCTCTTCCAGCACCCAAGCTGCTCTCATTAGATGACCAACCCCTGCACAATAATAGCAGTTAGCCATCTTCTACACAGAGGGCACATGGAAACAAACTCTGGTGTTTTTATTACAGGTGGACTGAGATCAGAATGGAAAATATCAAGCATGTGCGAGTGTGGAGTAATTCATGCATCTGTCTTTGCTGTACCAGATGGAAAATATTTGCGTGGCTCATGTGTGTCGTTTCTGTTTCACAGATCAGAAGTAGTCATTTGTAACTGTTCTCCCCCCCCCCAAAAAAAAAAAGAATGGAAGGTACAAAGTCTATATACAGCATACCTTTTGTTCTGTCTCTACAAAAATAAGTCTACTGCCAACACAGGTGTGGCAGATACCCTTCACAGTGAAAGCCTCCTTGCAGGAAGTGAGCCTCACCTTTAACCTGCCCCTCCCTTCTGTGCTATGTTCTCTATTGCTCCCTGCAGGTGAAGCTGATGAAATACATCTGTAAACAGCTGCAGTGCAAGCAGAAAGTGCCAGAGACAGAGAGGCCCGAGGCCCTGGATAGCTACCCACACTTACGAGACTGGCTGCGCACCATCAACCTGCGACGAGAGCTCATCGAGGTAGGTCATGTCGTTTTTGTATGAATGCCAGTCTACTCTGGCTGGGGCGACTCTGTTTGTGTCACACTGATGTGCACTCGGTTTGTGTACTCAGTCCATGTTCTTATGTGCATGAGGAATTCCATCAAAAGGCTAACTGGTCAGGCATTTTGTTGCTGTTAAAATCTCAATTGAGCCGAGTCTTTTTCAGTTTCTCTTGTCAGTTTTATCAATATGCAATGCTCAAAATATGTTTTATTACAGTGGTACAACAATCAAAGTGTCTAATTCACTCTTTGTCACATAGACCTCTTTGGACACTCATTGGATGCTTAAAGAGCTAGTTCACTGCATACTTCCATTTATAATTTGATCCCACGTTTGTGGGACTGAACAGTGAATTTTGGCAAGTGTGTGAGGCATGTCTTGAAAGTAAACATTTGTTAAAGACTCACACAGATTAGTAAAAGCTTTATTGAATTGGTCACTGGTGGAGTGAAGTTGCTTTTTGATAGCTGTATTTGTAGAACGATGTATCTGGTTAATTTGTGTCATGTTTCAACCTGTTTTCCAAAGTATCATCATAGATTAACTTTTCATGTAGGAACAAATGGCAATGAAGGTATTCTGATGAACTAGTTTAAACATAAACCCCTAAATTCGCAGAATGAGTGTGGCTCCTCGGAAGTAGTTGTCTGGTTTGACTTTCAGTTAGCACTTAACAGCAAATTAGATGTCATTATTAAGCAGATGATTTTCCAGTGATGATTGCACAGATGGGTTGTTGTAGAACCAGTTTTCTTGAACAGACCTGAATGATCTTATAAGGTCATAAAATATAAGCTCACACCTTGTCAGGCAGCTGCTTTATTTCCGTAAGTTTATTTTCCATGTTTTTTTTTCTTATTCTTGTTTTTCTCTGCTTTTGCTGATGTCCTTCCTTTGCTGCTTTAAACTGTTTAATCCCCATTTGCTACTGTATGTTGTCATTGCTCTTGTCCTTCTATTTTTGTTTTGCTGCTAAACTGTAACCTGCTTATTTTTTAATGCTTCTGTGCTTGTTATTTTTCAGTTTGTCCCCTGTTTGTATGTGCCTTTTCCTCTTTGTTTTAAGGCCTCACTCCACATCTCCCTTCTGTGTACAGTTTAGTATTTGTCTGTCTTGCTCTTGTTTGCTTATCTGTTTAGGCCTAGCTTCTCTTCAAAAAATTAATCTTTCTGCTAGAAAAGAAGAGTGTTTTGGTTAGAATAGTGCTCAGTCTTATCCCTTACACGAACAGGGTAATTGTAATGTATGCAGAGCTGTCATAACATGTTAGATCTTCACACCTTATTAAACTGAGATTTCTACAGTGCATCTTCTTGCTCTACACTGGACCGATTTATGCAATGAATGATAAAAACATTTAAATGATTGTAGTTGGCTTATTTATCAAATACAACCTCTCTGTTCCCTTGCTCCAACTTGCAAAAAGTGATTCCATGGGAGGCCCATGAGGAGCCACTTAAAGGTTTTCTTGGGAGTTTATTTAGTTAATTTTATCTTTATCTTTATAACCACAGGAGTGTTTTCTTGAAAATATATTGTAAAAACATACCAATGTTTAATTAACTATCTACTTGCATGTACATGAGAGTATTATTTGTAAAATGCCAACCTGCAAAATGTTTATTGGTTTGTGTACTTGCATTACAGTTCTGACCAGTAAGAATGTATCCAGGAGGCCCCAGTACAGAAATTGTGCAAAATCTATAGTATTTATTTATCTAAATTTATAATAATGGTGGGAGAAGCTGGGAGATGAGCAGAGAACAGACAGCCACTTTAAACATCACATCTCGCACTCTTGCCTGTGTCTTTGTGTGTCTGCATGTGAGCACTTTGCTTTGCTTATAGTGTACACTTGAGTGTGGGAGGTTGCCCTAGTTTTGCTACCAGTGTTTGCCCTCTCAGAGCAAGGGTTTAACCTGACTGATAAGTGATTACGCACTTCCCATTCCAAAAAAACAAAACAAAAAAAACATCCTATATTTACTGTAGAAGGTCCTATTTCCTTTTTGTGTGCTCTGAAGATTTAGGTTTGTACTGTTTTCTTCTCATATCTGAACTTCTGATAAATGTTACATGCTCAGTTTCTGTTCAGTCTTGTTTTTATCTGCTTGCTTGGTGTGTGGTTATTCTAATTTATAATCAGAGGAATTTTAGTCAGAAGCCAATCTGCTATTTAGATCAAAGTAAAACCCTAAGGGACTGATTTGATAGGCTTACTTTATGTCTGTAATGAGCATAATGTGAAAACAAACATGCTACCATATTTAACTAAATTAAACTTTAGATAAAAAAAAATAAAAAGATTAAACTGTAATTTTTTTTATATTTTATTTGTGATTATTTGTTGTCATTTTGTATTTAGTTACTTTTGTATTCATATTGTGACCAAATATTGTATTCATGTAATTTTAGTTGCATGGCTTTATGTTAATTTTCATTTTTCTACTAATACACAAATAGAAACAGATTCATGGTGCATTCCCCCACCTTAACCATGGCCTAATTCATACCCTCAAAAAGCCACCTAAACTTGCAAGATACCCATTAAGCTGTCAGACCCTGCAAACATATTGTAACTTGCTCTCAATTTTCTAATTTTATGGTGTGGAGAGGCAAGGCCACACATTACCACCATGGTTGCATTGCAAGACAGACCTTCCTGTATTCAGTTGCATTAGTTGTTATAGGCCTAAATATAGGTTACTCATGAATGTGAGTGTTGTAGTCTATATGAATTTGTGCGCCTCTGACTTTATGCTGTTGAGTTAAATGCTCAATTCTTTTCTGTAACATTTTAAACTATTAACTGTTATCTTTTCTAGTCTAATAGGGCTAACCAGTCTGGGAGCCAGTTTTAGGCCTTTGTCTTAAGAACTACGCATGTATTGATTTAATGAACTACTCAGTACCATATTTGCATTTTAAGCCATTATTGTTGTGGTCTTTTTTAATTTACTTCTGAAAAACAAGCTTCTTTCTCATACTTTTTTCATGTTGCTTTTGTCCAATCCTGTTCTGATCAATCAATAAAAATCAGCAATGTGTTTTCCTTTTCCTTGCTTTTCTGCAGGCTGTTGAAGCGAAGTTGTCCCTGGATGCTTTACTGCAGATGACTGGTGCTCAGGTTAGAGATACAATGCGAAGACTTGGGTCCAGTTCAGAAGAATGTGTCAGACTTAGCACTGCCCTCTCCTGTCTGAAGAGTGCTACTGAATCTGGTATGTGTTAAGGCTATTAGGCACTATAGAAACTTTATATATAAAATGGATAACCGAATTTTCTTTAAGTTTTGTACTCATATTTATTTTCCTCTGACAGGAGGCGAACTGAGAGACGACAACCCTTTCTGGTTGTCTGAGCCCACCAGGAGGGACAGTGGTTCTCTACTGACCGCAGACCAGCTATCCAATTTGGGAACTCCCATTCGCCCTCACAGTCCATCACCTCTGGCCCGTCCAGGCACCATCCAGTCTACTCCATCCACTCCCTGTGCTACCTTCCCCCATCCCCGCTCGGGCTCAGTTTCAGCAGTACCCACACCAGAGGCGCTGGCATGTTATGCACACAGTGAAAGCCCTCTCACAGATCCATTCCCCATGTCTCGTACGGCCCGGCTCCACGGGCACACCTCCACCCCACCAATAACTCCTCCCTCAAAGAGGCGTCACCGTCTGAAGCCCCCCTGCACACCTCCACCTCCATCCCGCAAAGTGCTGCATCTACTTCCCAACATCACTCTCACACGCAGTAAAAGCCATGAGTCCCAGCTTGGTAATCGCATCGATGACCCTCCCACCAGCAAGTACGTGATTTTCTGTGGTCTACATACTGTTAGAGAATCACCACAGTCCATGTCCACAAGTTTTCATTAGTAGATCAGTGAAGAGTTTAACCAGACCCTCAGGCCAGCACTGTAATTTTGCCCCTGTTGGCTTTGTTAGCACATGTTTAAACTTAGGGAAGAATAAAGAAATGTCCTTGTCAGAGTGATTTGCCCTCCTAAATTTTAAATTTTTAAGTACAAAATATATAGATATACTCACAACTGCTATCAATAAAAACTTCCATATGGAAAAAAAACAGTTCAATGTTAAAAATACATCTGTGCTTTATTTTTAGTATTCACATGACCTCAGTTGATCAAAAACTTAAAGAAGGCCTGTTTCTTTCCAGACTATTTCACAAAGGTTGTTGCAGAGAATCAGAGACGCTGTTATAAGTGAACACAGTAGATCTAAATGCTGCAATACAATAACAAAAGATCTTTAAATCCTTGCTGCAACAGTTTGAAATCTTATCAGGACGTTTTGCTGTCTAAAAATTTATTAAGTATCACAACGGAAATGACAGTAAAGAAATTCAGTATCTGAAATGTGAGATGTTTGGTGCAGATTTTAGCTAAAACACACCAAGATATATTTAATGCTGACCTGGAGCAATGTGAGGTGGTGGTTTTAGCTTGGACACTGAACTGAACACTGAACCAAATGAGGAGAATAACTTTTTAGCTGTAGCAAATACTCCTAATAATATAATACTGCATTGATAGCCTAATGTGATGACATTGAGAGGTGTTCCTTCCAGTGACACTGACTTTAGACTTATGTGTCGATATGATTAGAAATGGAAACAACCGGATGAATAAGGAAGTGTATAGGGAAAAACTATCCTCTCAAATTCAGGAACATGCTGCTGAGTTGATTTTACAGTGCACATGGGCAATGATCCAAAACACACTACAAAATAAACCCTGAACTTTTTTGATTTTGTTTTATTATCCAGGGTTTCACTTTTCAAATAGAAAAGATGAGACAGAAACACTCACAAAAATAAAACAAATAAAAAACAAAACAATATTTCAGATACAGGCCTGTAAAAAAAACTAATAAAGGAGAACATCCAATCCTAGGTCCTGCCATTGGGTACCAAACATTATTAACATTACTTTATTGTAAAATTTGTTTTTCATCGATATTTGAGCCTCTGAACAACATTTGTTACAATTGGCAAAGCAGATGCTTCTGAAGCCTTCCCTTAAATGTTGCATATATTCCTGATCAGGACTGTTATTTAGTGATGTTGGATTCTTTGCAGCAAATTATTCACATATTTGCTTTAATCCAATGACAGAACATGTTTGATATCTGGTATTTGGTAAAATTACTTCATGCGGTAGTTCACATTTGTTCATTGTTTTGTTCTCAAATCTATCGTAAACTGTGTAAGAAGAGGGGGGAGAACTTTCCTGAGAGAGACTCATTTTCTGTGCTACATCCTGTCACATCCTGCCTGTTGCTCCTCTGCTCTCACTGTATGAGTGTAGCTAATCCCACACAGATTCCCAGAGATTATGAGTCATGTCATAACAGGAAATATTTCCCAAGTCTAATGTTTAGAGGTGGCAACACACACATACACAAACTCCCTAATTTTTTATTTTTTTTCTCTCACCTTTTATTGTGATTGGGTCCACGTAAACAAACAAGCCACATGTTTATCCATAATATCCTGTCTGTTTATGGAAGGCATAGACGTAGATTCACTGCATTCAACACACACAGATAAACATGCTACTTTATTCTGATTGTGTACATAATCACAGCAGTCTGAAAACAGGTTACAGTTGTGATTAAACAGACTTAGATCTCTTTATTAGATAACTTAGATTAGAATTAGATAACTATATTTTCCTTGCATCCGCATAAATCACAGATCTGGCACTGCTTGTTGCCCCTCTTTTGACCTCTGGTCTTGTGTTAGAGATGTCACCCTTGCAATCTTGTGTTAATGAGATTAAGGTGCTCCAATGTACCTTCCTCCTGCTCTTATGTAATCTGCCCCGTGCTGTCTAGTACTCAAGCATATCTGCAGACCTGTTGTTGTGGCCAGTCGAGTTTTTTTTTTTGCCTACATACTGACCAACTCACTCCTTTTTATTTCTTTTTTTTTTCCTTCCTAGATGTGTTAAAAAGAACAAGTTGTTCCTGAATATGCAAGTTAATGGGAATGGATGTGAGGACTCGCCTTCTCGCTACACCGTCGTGACCACACGGACCCCTGGAGTCACCTCAGCTCCAACCACAGCACCTTACACCCATCCTGGGACACCCACCCTTGTGGAGGAGCACAGCATAATTAAAAGTATATATTTGGATTATGCACTTTTTAAAAATGTTATTTTATGAAGATTACTGGGATTTCTGGACTTGCTAATCATGGTTTGGGTCTGTTTGTGTGAGATGAGGTTTGAATGTGACTGAATAATTTTGTCTTGCATCTCCAAAAGACAACACTTCCACATTAGATGCCAATCTTTTTTTTATCCTAAGTCTACCATCATGCATCCATCCATCTTTCTGTCTCTTTTTGTCTGTCCAGATAATGTAGCGGTGCATCGCAGTTCCCCACAAGCAGTGAGGAGGGACATAGGTTTAGCAGTCACACACAGGTAGACCTTTGAATATGTTTGATCGTAAGCTATTGTAGTAAGATAAATGTAATCATCAAATTGGAAATAAAACTATTTAATAATTACAGCAAGTTTCTAATGTGGGACCAACAAAAGTTGTTGCATTTGTGTAGGTTTTCAACAAAGTCCTGGTTGTCGCAGACATGTCAGGTGTGCCAGAAGAACATGATGTTTGGGGTTAAGTGCAAACACTGTCGGTAAGTTAAGCGCTTCTTATGTTAAAGACATACAGGTTTAAGATCACGGTATACCCACCCACCCACCCCTACTCAAAAATAAAAAGGAAAATTGTGGAGTGCTGGGATTAAAAAGGAATTAAATTCTGTGATGTTTTATGTTTTAAAAAAAAAAAAGAAAAAATTTTGAAAGTATATTTTTATCTTGAATTTGATGCCTACATAGTTGAGAGTTGTGATAGTGTGACCAAAAGACTGTAAAAGTTGTATTATGTTAAAATATCAAACTGAATGTAACATCTTGCTACTTATTAGGTTATTGGCAGCAGGTTAGTAACAAGATCAAGTATAACAGGATCATCCAATTATGGATCAATATTTCGATAATTAAAGAGCTGTGAATCTTAAAGTAAAAAAATAAATATAAATTGAAAATCTTAAATTTTTTACATAAAGACTGCAAGGGCTCTGGAATACTTTGAAAACTGTTGTTAGTAAACATAGTTCATTGCTGCTTCCTAAAATTGATATGTAAATTGTCCTACACGCAAAAGGAACCTTTTCTGAGCCCAAGCGCTTGTTGAAAGAGGAGTTAATGTGTCACAATAGTAAACAGAACCCTGTCCGAAATTTTTTTGTAAAAAAACATTTTGAAGGTGTCAAATACAAAAAGCAGTATCATTTCTATTCCATATATCATATTTCGGTTTTAGATCATTTGAATATATAATTTCAATTAATTACTATTTTTATTTACAATTGTACAACATCCTTTCTTAATCACATGGCTTGACTAAATCCTAGTTTACACTTGGATTATTCTAACTTTTAGTGCTTGTTTCTAGAAAACCTCTCATAATTTGCCTTTTCTCTGTGCAGACTGAAGTGCCACAACAAATGCACAAAGGAAGCTCCATCTTGCAGAATCTCTTTTCTGCCAAGTAAGTTTTGTTTCACTTTCCAGCTTCAATTGATGGGCATTATCTTTGTCTTTAATGCCTGTGTGAAATTCAAACCTTTCTTCTCTCTTGCAGTTGCCAAAATTCGCAGGACAGAGTCAGTTCCCAATGATATAAACAACCCTGTGGACCGGCCGGCAGAGGCACCGCAGTTTGGCACACTACCAAAGGCCATTACAAAAAAGGTAAAATAAAAACCATAAAAAACTGGTATGGGTTCTGCCTTAGTGTTGTTGATTAATTTTGAGCAGCATTGAATCATTGTTGAATTAAATAATATTACGCTCATGAGTACTTCTGCCATAATTCAGCCTTAAGTGACACAACTCACAATCGCAAAAGAAAACTAAGTGTGTAAAAATTAAACTTAACTGCACTATTGCAGGATGGTTGTTTATAGACCCTGAATAGTATTTAAATCAATGTCTCCCCAGGATCATCCCCCTGTAATGAACCAACTGGACTCAAGCAGCAATCCATCCTCTACCACTTCATCTACACCTTCCTCTCCAGCACCATTCCAGCTCAGCAACCCCCCAAGTGCAACCCCTCCACCCAACCCCTCACCCAAAGGCCATCGAGACAGCCGGTTTAACTTTCCCGGTAAGCCCTGGCGCAGAAATCCACAGCTACAGAAGCCCCATTCAAACATGGATAAATTCAAACACGTGGAGTGTTGATTTCCTCTGGTTACATATATTTCACAGAATGGGGCTCACACACACACTCATCTATTCTTTTTCCACATTTATTAACTCTGAGCTGCACGTTAAAGATCTT
>JBAMHW010000017.1:5973251-5997616 GCA_037177495.1 Rhadinocentrus ornatus
AGCTACAGAAGCCCCATTCAAACATGGATAAATTCAAACACGTGGAGTGTTGATTTCCTCTGGTTACATATATTTCAGTTAATTTGGTTTACTTCTTTAACAGAATGGGGCTCACACACACACTCATCTATTCTTTTTCCACATTTATTAACTCTGAGCTGCACGTTAAAGATCTTTCCATCCAAGCTTTTCTAACCAAGAATCTCTTCCTGCCATGCTTACCTGTCTTTCCCCTCTCTTTATTTATGCAAAAGCTGCCTGTTACTTTCAGCATAGACAGCAGTTTATCTTCCCTGGTGAGTTAACAGTCTTAAAGTGACAAATTGAATTGTTTTCATTTAATTGTCCCACTCTGCAATCCTTAGATCCCCTTCAGCTTTCTCTTCTTCCTGCATGCTTGCTTTTTTTTTGGGGGGGGGTAGGAGTTGGTGTGTCTAGCGTGAGTGTTTGCACTGAGTGCATATTGACTGTAAGTAGCATTTTGCACCACCTACTGGGGATAGTGGGGAAATTGCATGAGCACTTGTGTTCTGTATGTTGTGGGACATGAGGGTTTGCAAGTGGAAAAACCTTGTCTGTTTATTCATTTCAAAACTATGTTTTCTTTTTCTCTGTAGATGTTTCCAGTCCTGCAAATGTGTACTCTGATGTCCTTCAAGACACAGTGTAAGATATTTTTGTGTCAAGATGACGATGACAAAGTAGTTGGATTATTCATTTCTTCTCAAGTTCTGCCTCTCTGATATTATTGTTCTGTTTCACAGCAGTGAGATAGAGCAGTCAGGTGATGACACACATCCTGATCTCGTGGAAGACGACGATGAGGAGGTAATCTTAAATATGATGTCGAAAATGTACTTAATTTACAGATTTTACTGACTCTTCACTTGCTTTGCTCCACTGCGGAGTTTCTCTGTCTCTTTTTTCCTATGTATGCTCAGTACATAAACAAAGATGTTATCATTGCAGGAAGAGGAGGAGGAGATTGATGTAGAAGATGAAGGTCCTGAAGCAGAGGAAGAGAACGAAGAAGATTACGAGGGCCATGAAGAAGGAGAGGAAGATGAGGATGACAGGGAGGACATGAGGATGAACGTGGGCTCAGATGGTGAGTGTGATGAGCTGGACGATCTGCCCTGCACTCGGGGAAACCAGTGGAAGGTCCCCATCTCGCGCAAGGCCAGTCAGACCAGTGTCTACCTGCAGGAGTGGGATATTCCTTTTGAGCAGCTGGACCTCGGAGAACTCATAGGAAAGGTGAGGAATCAGATTGAAACATTACCATTATCAAAGTCTGACAAGAAGCTGTCACTACATTTAGTTTGCTTTGTGTCCAGGGCCGCTGGGGAAAAGTGCACAAGGGTCGGTGGCACGGTGAGGTAGCCATCAGACTCCTTGAAATCGATGGGAACAATCAGGACCATCTGAAGCTTTTTAAAAAGGAAGTGATGAACTACAGGCAGACCAGGCATGAAAATGTGGTGCTCTTCATGGGGGCTTGCATGGCTCCACCCCACCTAGCCATCATCACCAGGTAAGAACTACTACACCCTTCAGATTATGTTTTAACCCAAATGCAAATGTTCTAATAAGAATAACCTTTTCTTCTCCTCTTTTCCGCAACAGTTTCTGTAAAGGGAGAACGTTATATTCTGTTGTGCGGGACACTAAAAACACCTTGGATATTAACAAAACAAGACAAATCGCTCAAGAGATTGTAAAGGTATGTTGTTGCCTCTTTTCTTAATGCATAACTGTGATTCATGATACCACTTTTGTGCCACAGAAGGTTAGGTTTCCCTTTTATTTTGAGGATCAAGAGGTAGCAGACATTCCACTCAAAATGAAGTGTTTTCAGATGTAGATCCCAAATGGAGTTAAAGTTTATATTGTTTGAGGCCACTTCTACCCCAAGGAAAGTGCTCAGTGGAAGGTTCTCCAGTACTAGCTGGATTTCATTTATTAAAAATGTTTTTCTAACCTTTGATATTGGATGCATTAACTTATTACTGGAGAAACAAGATGTGTGTTGTTTTTGTCCTGTAATTAGAAAAGACTATGTCTCCAGTGCGGTCCTGTTTTTATTTACTTGCATGGAAGTTCTAAAAACTTATAAGACAATATGGCTATATCTCATGAATGATCCCTGTCTGAACACCGTGGTCCATATGGCAACACTTCATGACCCATTTTTCTTCTGATTCAGGGAATGGGCTATCTGCATGCCAAAGGCATTGTTCACAAAGACTTGAAGTCGAAAAACGTTTTTCACGATACCAACAAAGTCATTATCACAGATTTTGGACTGTTTGGCATCTCTGGAGTTGTTCAGGAGGGGAGGTGAGACATTAACTTTCAAACCTGAAGCTCAGCAGTCGTGCTCTTTGCACTGCAATACCATTGCCTTGCCCAGGTCCAGAGATTTTGTTTATTGTTTTAAATGTACATACAGTTGTAGTCATATATGCATCTGTCACATGTCAGCAGACTATTCCTGATAGTAAAATCTGTCTATTTTCCTGCATTTTTGCTTTTATGTTGGGCTTTATAAATGGACATTTAAAGAAGTCGAAGAGTGACCGCATTGAACTTATGTATCTTTCCACTCCTTTTGATCTATTACTGAAAGTTCATGCCTTTTTTTTTTTTTTTTTCCAGGCGTGAGAATAAACTAAAACTTCCACATGGCTGGATTTGTTATCTCGCGCCAGAGATTGTGCGTCGGATGAGCCCAGGTAACAATGAGGATCGCCTTCCTTTTTCCACAGCGGCAGATGTGTATGCCTTTGGGTAAGTCCTGTGCACAGAGTAACTCCAGTTTAAGCTCTAGATGCCTGAGGTCCTTTACATATATAATTATTTGGATGATTTCTTCCTTTTAAAGAACTATTTGGTATGAGCTTCAAGCTAGGGACTGGCCAATTACCAACCAGCATGTGGAAGCCACTATCTGGCAAGTTGGGAGTGGAGAGGGCATAAAGAAAGTTTTAGCAGAGATCAGCCTGGGCAAGGAGGTCACGGTGAGTGTGTCAGTAATTCAGAAAAGTGCTGCTTATTCTCCCTGTTATAGAGTAGCAAATGCTGTTTTTGTGCTGCATCAATATGAAGGTGCTGCAAAATAGCAAATAACTGAAATGCAATGGCTTCTTGTTTTAGGAGATCCTCTCTGCCTGCTGGGCATATGACCTGAGAGAAAGACCCACTTTCACCCAGCTAGCTGACATGCTGGAGAAGCTGCCCAAACTCAACCGCAGGCTCTCCCACCCTGGACACTTCTGGAAGTCTGCAGAGTAGGTATCCCACAGTCAGGGAGGATGTGAAGACACTGGACATGTGAATACTACAAAGATTTAGTTTTTGTCTCTTGTGGTTCCTTGTGGTACAATGGCCTGTCAGTCATGACCCTGCTCATCTCTAACTTCAAACTCTTGTTAGATTAAAGCAGAGCCGTTTTTAGACTCTGTGTTAGGTTTTAGGGTGGACTTTGTCAATACTCATCTCTGCTGTATGTTTTTTGCTTTCAGATATTTGAACTTTGGGGTTCATAAATTATTTGTTATTTTGTTAACTTTAATTTATGCTTCATCAAACCATACTTTGACAGGAAACAAAGTCTATTGGATTACTTGTAGTGAGTAAATTACCTTTTAAAGTGTGACAATTTCCAATTCCTTACAGAAGGCTGCATGGAAAAGTAAATTTTTAAGACAGATCCACAAATAAATGCAAATCATCTAAAGTAGAGAGTAACTCCTGAAAGTTAAAACATCCTTATTTGAAAAAACAAGTTGTGACACTGCTTTAAATATAAATAACAACAGAATTAAATGATTTTTGAACTGTTGTCAAAACTGTGATCAGGCACCGTTAATGCTGAACTAATCACTCTTTCAACACATATTCAAACTTTGCCATTGTCAGGAAAACACTTATTTCAAGAATTTTACACAGAATACAACAGTGTGGTTCTGTGGTGAAAATGGGCAATCTAAACTGTTAAAAGTTGCAACTTAATGCAACAAAATATGTACTGATGAAAGAGTTCATTTTACACATCGTACCAATTTTTCTGTGTAAAGGGGTTACATTGAGAAGCTAGTTAAGTGTATTTTTGAAGAAAAGAAATAATAATCCTGTCATTTTCTTCAGTAGAATGTATTACAGCCACCCACTCATCTTTTTTAGTCACCCTATGCTTCCCAGACTGTCAGTCAGTATTTTTGCTTGACTTCAATAGAAAACTAAAGAAAATAAGGGAAAAAATAAAGACTTTGATATGAGTCGCAATAGTGAAACTACAACTGTTCCAAAGACTAGATACAATAGGTTTAGTTTTTAAATAATTAACCCCATGTTTTTAGACATTTTTATTTTGTGGAGGCTGAACAACCAAGTAAAAACATGTCAAGATTTTTCATGTGACCGAATAAAAAAATGATTGTTGTTTTAGATGATGTGGCCACAACACATAATTACTTCTCATCATGAAAGAAGGTCCAACATTTCTTCTGCTACTGCAGCTCCTTTCCTCGGCATTCAGAGTAATCTGCTCATATTATGGCTACCACTCAAACATTTCTGGGTCATTTCCTTCAGTTAAGAAAAGAGACTACTCAGCCATAGCCCCTCTCTTCTCTGCTTTTCATCTATGATTTGCTTTTTCACACATCTTTTTGGCTTTTGCTTCAAAGCTATTACCTGTATTACCTGTACTCAAGTACTATGGATTGCGCATGTTAAAGGCCAATTTTCTCACAGATTGTGAAAACAACAGAAAACTTTAGAGCAGGGTTCCCCAACTTCGGTCCTCAACTGTCCTGCATACTTTTCATGTTTTGCTGCTTCAACACACCTGAATCAAATTAATGGGTCAATAGCAGACCTGTGCAGAGCTTGTCAGAGATCCATTTAATTTGAATTAGGTGTTGCAGCAGGGAACTATCTAATACCTGCAGGATAGTGGGCCTTGAGGACCAGGGTTGGGGACCACTTCTTTAGAGGAAAGAATCCAAATGATCTCTTCAGTGACAAAATGAACTTGTACATCCACATCTGTTTTTGTTCGGTGAATGTCCTTAAACTAATCAGTCTGTGTGCATGAGATGTCTTGCTTTTATTCAGTGTAACCCTGTTACACTCTTACTAACTGTCTAACATTTGTATTTTCCTTTGCTTTTTTCCCTCTTTTCTTTTTCTGTTTTCTAATCTAGGTTGTAGCAGTCACTCTGAAACATAAGCATTGCAAAACAAAGCCTGGGTCTGCCTTGCATGCTCCTGAATCCTTAACTCTTACATGATCGATCAAAGCATTGCCTCTGCCTGAAACAGGCACTGCTTCCACTAATCACCAGTCTGATCTTCCATGTCTAACTTTTACCTGTTCTTATTCGGAAGAAAGGATCGGTGGACTGAAGTGTGGCCAGGAGGACAGTCACTACCGACTTTCCTCACTTTACCTTCACGTGTCTAAAATCCTTTTCCCTTCCCTGTCCTTTCATTCTATAATGTCAGTGGGGACTTTGTGGCTTACAAATAACTGGTCTGCATTTGTCACTGAGACTGACTGGTGTGCTGTGATATGTGCCTACTGATGGCTGCCCTGTCCTCGGCCCGCTCACCTTCTCTTTGCTGCTGCGATGTGGTTGTTCTCACTGGGGTCCTGACCACATGGCACTTTTTTCTCTCTCTCAAATGCGCACGCACACAAACACACTGCTGGACATGAAATGGACCCAGTCTCTGAATGGACCACTTCATTTATCTGTTTTTGCCCTTAAGGCTTTGGCACATGTTGGACAGGCTGCTTGGGTGATCTCAAACCAGCCGCCTCTTGCCTCCTCTCCCTCACTTTTCATAAGGGTTGTGTGATGGCATGTGCTGATATGTTCACTGGCCCATTTCTAGACACAATATGCACTTTGTCAAAAAAAATAAAATCATGGACTATTTTTTTGGTTGTGGTTTAATTTAGTTTTGCATAGTGATATTTGCATTTTTTTTCTATAGTTTTTCTCTTCAAGAGAGTCTCAGAGGCTGGATAGAGTGATGTGCTCACCTGTATGTTGTCTTTATGGAGTACAATCTGATCCGTTAAATCTCTGTTTGTTGGATGCATTTCATTGCACACTAACAAACGTGTGTATGTGTTTGCGCTAAACTATGGTTAAAAAAACCCAACACAATCTACATGGAAATAGATACTACTGGCTACATAACATTAACGACTTTTCAGTAATAATGTCCATCTGTTGAAGTGTAAAGTGCACCTTATGAGTTGCTTTTGGAAGATACGTCTTTCAAGGAATTAATTTAATTCCTTGCGGAAAGCAAAACATAAAAAAAGGAAAAAAAAAAAATCAGGAACCTGGTGCAAGTGTCCTATCTCCTCCTTGAACAGTACCTCTTGTGTGCGCTTGTGACTGATTGCTGGCTTCAGTTGACGTGCTCATATTTATGTGGGTTTTCTGTTTTTAAAAAAATTATTTTTTGTGGTTGCACATGCAACTGGGTGACTGGTTGATTATGTAAGATTGTTTTGTTTTTGTCTTTTGTTTGTGAGAGATTGCAGTAAATGTGTGCAAATCCATTGGTATGTACTGTAGATACATTATTTAATATAAAGCAAATTAACATGATTCTAATATTTGTATAAACATTTTATATGTAAAATACTTCACAACATTTTTGAATAGGTACTGCAATGGCAATTACAGATATGTAAATATATTTATATTTTTTCCATGTATAAAATACTGTATAAAAGCTGTAAATTTTTTCCCTTTTTTTTTTTTTTTTTTTTTTTTAAGAATGGGCCAATACATGTTTTGTTTTGTTTTTTTATGTTGTAAAAATTCATATTTTTGTATTGCACGTGACTACCATTCTGTACACAGTTTCTGTTTTCATCCATGGAGGACAATAAATTGGCTTGTCATGTAATAACAGAGTAGGTACTATTGTTTTATTGGTGCTATCGAAACTGGCTCTTACCACAGCTATCACATACCAAACTGGAATTTGTTTTGTTCCAGGTCAGCTATGCACTGCAGGTGTGTGAATATGTGAATATATAAATTAAATTAAAAAAATTCAGGTGGCTATAGCATAAAAAATATGTTAGAAATGTGTGTGAATGTGTGGAAAACAAAGTATACACACCCTAAGAGAGGCCAAGTTGCAATGAATGAAACTTGTGGAGTTTTGCTGGGGAAACGATGACAAACTGACAAATGGAACGTGTTAACAACTGTTCATAACTGAAAAGCAACCACAACCACAGATCTTTACAGGATAAAAAATACAGTAATGTAATAAAAAAGAAAATGCATGGTTGGTTTGAAAAGTTCTTATCTGTTAGGATTTTGTTTAAAAAAACGTCTTATCCTTATTAGGTCTTAAAATTAAATAAATGGTTTCAAATTAAGAACAGATGACAACACATTTAACTCTATTAAATAAAAACAGATTCAGAATTTTATAGATTTACTTTTAGTAGCAATAACGTATTATTTCCTCTGTCTCGCATATCTTTTAATTTAGCTTCAGTTTATTGAAGTTTGCAGCATTGGTTTGTGCTCAGCTCTCAAGCATTTCAATGAGGTTCAGGTCTGGACTGGATTATTGCAACATCTTGATTCTTTTCTCTTTCAGCATATTCTGTAGTAGATTTTGCAGCAGTGCTTGGGATCATAATCCTGTTGTGTGACCCAACTTCAACCAATTTAGCTTCACATTTGACTCGAGATCACATTGGTATACAGAGGAGTACATGGTCGGCTCAATGGCTGCAAAATAAGCCCAATCATCTCCCCTCCCCATAATTTGTCAGTTGGTGTGAGGGATTTATGTTGACATGCTGTGTTTGATTTTCTCCAAATGTGGTGTGCGTTATGCTCAAAGATCACCACTCTGGTCTTGTTTATCCAAACCACGAGTCTTTTTATAACCACGTGGACATTAGACATTTTTTCTCCTGGGGAACTTTCACGCCGGTAGCTCTGTCTGCGGGGTTGTTGCCATGGTGACTGCCCTTTGTGTGGGTGGCTGGGAGTCCTGCACTGCAGCCCTGTGGCTGTGTAGACCTCGGCCTGCCCTCACCTGGTTGTTTCCTGTGGTGGTGCCCTCTGTGGTCATGGGTGGGCTGGCTTCCAGTGTGACTGGATCCCCAAGATATTGTTTCCTCCCAGCAGTGTCAAGCCAGATGATTTTATTTTATTTTTTTCAGAGACAGTTACAATTGAGCTATATTCTACACTGCAAAAACATAAAGGGAACACTTCAACAACACAATGTAATTCCAAGTCAGTCACACTTCTTTGAAATCAAACTCTCCATTTAGGAAGCAACACTGATTGGCAATCAATTTCACATGCTGTTGTGCAAATGGAATAGACAACAGCTGGAAATTATAGGCAATTAGCAAGACACCCCCAATAAAGGCGTGGTTCTGCAGGTGGTGACCACAGACCCCTTCTCCGTTCCTGCTTTCTGGCTGATGTTTTGGTCACTTTTGAATGCTGGCAGTGCTTTCACTCTAATGGTAGCATGAGACGGAGTCTCCAACCCACACAAGTGGCTCAGGTAGTGTAGCTCATCCAGGATGGCACATCAATGCGAGCTGTGACAAGAAGGTTTGCTGTGTCTGTCAGCGTAGTGACCAGAGCATGGAGGCGCTACCAGGATACAGGCCAGTACATCAGGAGCAGCGTGGCTTGGCAAGGTAGAGCGGTCGTCTTGTAACCCTAGGGTTCCTGGTTCGATCCTCGGCCAAGTCGAGTTCATGTCGAGGTGTCCTTGGGCAAGACACCGAACCCCTAGTTGCTCCTGATGGGTCGTGGTGAGCGCCTTGCATGACAGCTGCCGCCATCAGTGCGTGTGAATGTGATTTATACTGTACAGCGCTTTGGATAAAAGCGCTATATAAACACAGGCCGTAGGAGGGCAACAACACAAAGTAGTGTGTTTTTTCACTTTAATTTTGTGTGTGACTCCAAATCCAGACCTCCATGGGTTAATAAATTTGATTTCCATTGATAATTTTTGTTGTCAGCACAATAAACTATGTAAAGAACAAAGTGTTTAATAAGAACAGTTCATTCAATCAGAACTAGGATGTGGTATTTTAGTGTTTCCTGAAATTTTTTTGAGCAGTGTTTATGGTGCATTTAGACAGTTAGTGATGGGAGTTCATGTTCTTACAGAATGGGGTATGGGCAGGTGTGTGTGTGTGTGTGTGTGGGGGGGGGGGGGGGGGGTCCCCCCCCCCCTCCTTTTGGTGAGTTTGGGTTTGTTCCCCCTTTCCTTTTTTTTTTTTTTTCTTCTTTTTTTTTGGTTCTGCCTTACATGCCCTCATGCATTGTATGAGTGTGAGTTTGTGTACGATTGCCTTTTTATTTTTTTGTTCTATTCTTTGATGTGTGAAGGCTTTTAAATTTTGTTTTTAATATGCACAATTTGTTTTTATTATGTATAGCACTTAGTCTGGCTTTGTGCATGAAAAGTGCTCTATAAATGATTGATTTGATTTGATTTGATTTGATTTAACGTGCTCACAGGTCAAAAGCATTCAGGTTTTTTTTGTGGTTTGTTTTACTTTGTTTTGGTTTTTTACAATTCAACAACAACAGACACCTGAATGGTCCAGACCCGGCAACTGACAAAACATCTACTTTTATGGAGGTGCTCACCTTTTAATGATGGTCACAGTGTAATATATGATCAGACTTAATTTGTTGCAGAGCAAACTGCAGAGAACACAAACTAATGTACACAAAGTGCCCATTTTCAAACTCAGTAATGAGCTTTAACTAATTTTTAGAGGATCAATGTGATGTAACATATGATTTCTATAGAGTCTTTGGACGGTGGACCCTAATGCAGGCTGCTGAAGCAGGAGGCAGGCAGGTGCAGGAATCCAAGGTTTAATCAAAATTAAATTTAAAAACAGGACTTTGAAAACTTAAACACATGGACTTTGTACAAGGACCGCACAGGAAAACGACAAATCAATGGAAGCACGACGGCGATCTGGCAAGAAGAAACTGAAATCAGCAGACTTAAATACACTGAGGACAACTAACAACAGTGACTAAGTCCAACCAGATGCACTAATGAGAGGGAGAAGAAAGCAAAACAGAATGCACAAGGGGGAAAAAAATGAGACAAGAAAAACGGAACTAAAACATAGCAAGACTACAAAAACCTAAACCAAAACCCAGAGACCATGACAGTAGCTGCTGCTTGAGAGTTAAAATTCCACTTTGCCTCTAGGTGGCACAAAGACCCCACACAAAGTTTCCTTTTGCTAAGAGCAGTCACCATCTGGACCTGCAATTGGTTCTCACACTGAAAGGCAAAGTTACGTGTTATACTAGGTTTTAGGTTATAATACAACACCTACAGATATTACACATTTGATGTAGGTCAGATTAATGAGGGACAAGTTTAGATTTTTTTTGACTGCACGCTACATAATTTACCTACAACAGCTACGACTGCAGATAGTCCCTTCTCATCCTATCTATAAAAGCCAAAATGCCAAAAGATAAAAGCTTTACTTTTTGTGGAAAAACGTGCCTTTATCAATAATACAGACTCGTGAAACTTTAAACGTTTTAAATAGCACATTTGGTTTAAATGATTGTGTAATATTTGTAATCAGCAGGTCTGCGATATCAGGTGTTAGTACAGGCAATACTTTCTAATCCTTAAAATACAAGACTTAATTTTTCATTTTTAAGGTTAGGCAGTTTATCAGTGATAAATTTTTTGAAGGTTTATGATATGGGGGGTGTCATTACAATGAGAAATGTTGCATGTTTGTGTTTAGCCCTTGAAACCTGCCATCAGTGAAGTTGCATGTGGCTTTGCATCAAGGAAGGATTGATTGATTTCTGTGGACTAGTATCAGTTCAGCGAAAAAGAAAGGCCTTTGTACCCTCTAACAGGGCTATGACACCAACTGGCACTGGATCACATGACCAGCATTTAGGGAAGAAAATAGGCTTTTTATTTAACAAGGAGGCCAGTCACGCATCTCATCTGTTCGATTTAGTTATTTTGAGACACCAAATCTGGGGCTTTGATGATTTAACAGCTTTTTATATATAATATAATATCACATAATTTGTACAGAATTGAAATTAAAATTGATACAACACAAGACATGCACCATGATTTTTCCTGTGGTAGTTTAAATCTTATCTTTGTTGTTGATTGATCACTGTTTGTCCATCTACACTTTCACAAATTTGTCCATGTTTTGCTAGCAGTGCAAAAACTATACGTAAGATTTATTTAGTCTTGCTTAGTCTCTGCCCCCTAGTTTGGAAACCACTGGATAAGAGCAAGAGAGAAAGGAAGACATGGTGCGTTCAAGGGACTATTTTGACATTGCTTAAACTGCTGCTGCAACCATCAGTCATCAACTGATGTCCTTAGGATTGTGTGTAATGAAGCTGTCCACCATTTCAGCCAGCAAATCAGCTATTTATAGACTTGAAGTTAGCGCCGAATAGACAAAAAAAAAAAAAAAAAAAAAGCAAAAAAAACTTTCCCAAAAAGGTTCTTTTTGAACAACGGGACTTTCCCCACCTCAATGAAAAGTGTGGGGTTTCTGAGATGAAGTCATCTGTGGTCCTGTTTGTGCTTCCTCTGTGACATATTTATCTGGCATTTTGGTGCTGTTCTTATTTATCAGATTAAAATGGCATCACTGAGCTGAACTGATGTTATCTTCTGATTTTTAATGTTGCAGATTTACTGGAATGTTTAAGGAATGCTTTCATTTTAAACTGATAGATAAAAAGTCAAAGCAAATAACTGCATGTTTTTTTGTTGAACTTAATCAGCATCTATGGTCAGTGTCATCAATTTACAACATTATGTAAGACATCAGTTTTTTATTTTACATTTGTGAGCTTATTGCGTTCATCCTACTGCCTAAATGAAATTGGGTGTTTCCCCTCTGATAAATAAGATGTTTGTGATTTTTTTTCTTTCTTTTTTTTTAATTAGTTGTTATGATGGTCATGATGATTAGACAGTCTACGGCACAGCAGGCTAAACAGCAGGCGGTTACACACTCCAAACTCCAGGATCTTCATTTCCATTCCTGTTGAACAGATGGTCATGTTTCATGGGTGTGTGTGGATTTATGAGTCCTGAGTTTGGTAGCTCCTCAGTTATGTTGCAACTGCCTTCATCATCTGCAGCAACTTGCCAAAATGAAGCATCTCCCTTTTAATCTTTAGCATGAAAAATGCAGGTGCAGGCAAAATGCAGAAATGAAATTACATAGAGCGTGCAGTAAAGGAGGAAACCAAAAGAGGAACTTTATAAAATAGCTATATTTTCAATCAATGCAAATTCAACTATACACATTATGCATTTAATTTTCTCTTGGGAACGGATGTTCAGCACAGTTTCTCATTGTGGAACAAGAAAAAGCATCAGTGGCAAAGCCATTTGCAGTGCAATGGCTGAAATAGTTCATCAGCATCATTCTGTGACCTATAACAGCCCTGAAAGACAATGCAGATGACTGCAGTGCTCAGAGTTAGAAATATTGTAAATGAGCTACTCAGTAAACATGGTACATGTCAGTCACCATAGTCTGATACCTCGTAAAAATCTGCGCGACCACCGGCAGCACTGAACAGAAGCAAAACCCACTTCCTTTTCTTAATATAGTCCAATAGACAGCAGCTAGATGAGCACATAATTGGCTCTTTCAGTTCCCTTAAACACTGGACATTTCTCTTTACTTGCTCCAAGTTGCGTACAGAGTAATTTACACAAGCTCGTGATCTTTTTGGCAGCACATCAGCAACGTAAGTGATGGATTGTTTTTTTTTTAATGAATTCTTAAAATTTAATGTGTGCCATCAGCCATAATGTAAAATTAACTAACGTGGTCAAGTCGTGATGTTATAGATTTGTTTGGGTTTTTTCTTGTTGTTGGCGTTGTTTGTTTCTTTGGGTTTTTTTTTAAACAATGGATGTAAACTAAATCTGATGCCACTCTTCTAGTTGTAATGTTGGTTTTAATGTCTCTTTTACAGCAGCACTCAAGAAATACTATAAAATATTTGTAAATGTATTAATAATAACTCTATGGAAAAATCAGATTTAATCTTATTCAAATCCTGAATTACGATCAAAACTAATTAGTTCATTACTTTAAATAACTTTTTAGTAGCTTTTTTATTTTTTTCCCCACAAACTTTATTGACTTTTAGCAAAGCATGGACCTTAATGAACTCAAAGCAGTGTAAATGCATTAGCTGTGAGTTTCCACAGATCTACAAATGTAAAAATTTTCCATGTAATGATGCATCACTAGAAGCTGACTGTGGAGTGTTTTTTTTTTTATTTATTTATTTATTTATTTTTTTTAATCAAAATGACAAAACGTTATCCCTCCATCTGCTCATATCTGCTTAAATTTTTATGTTTAGGATTGGTCCCCCCCCCCCAAAAAAAAAAAAAAAAAGAAACATAAACTCCCCAAAAACCAAAACATCTTCACATTATAGTGCTTTTTATTGGCTTTAGATAGATTTTTTTTCTCCTTTTTTCCAGCTCACACATTCTGTCAAAGCAGCCTGCTTTCACATTAATCTACATTTTCATAAATCTCTAAACGCTCGCGGTGATGGATTAACTAATCTGTGCAAGGTTATTTTTGTTCTTCACTAGCCTCTGCATGCAAGGTGAAATACATTTGTTTAAAATCTAAAAAATCATAATAGAAAATACTTGTTGGAAGAAGCTCATCAGTAATTTAAAATGCATTTACTCTAAAGTAATCAGAGGACATAGAACAGCATTGAAAATGACAATATTTTCAAATGCTATGTTAGTTCCAAATGGTTAGTTTTATTTTTGATAGGAGCACCTCCTGGATTCAGGATGGATTTATTTGAATTTGTTTGAGGTGCAGGATTCCTGTTGGTGGAATTCCATTGGGAAAAGATCTGGAATTCTGCTAAGTCCATTTGAATTTCTACTTTACAAAAAGCTGAAAAATATAGTTTTTTTTACAAGCCAGTAGGATTATTCTATAAAATCAGAAGCATGGGAGAGAAGTTTCTTTGACATAAGTTTTTTTAACATTCAAATGAAGTCACCTAATTATTGTCATCAAAACTTATTCAAAGTACTCATTATATAGTGTCAGCATTATATTATGTAAGTGAAAGATTGCTGCATAAGTAACTCAGGGTGTCAGCACTGCTTGAATGTTGTACATGGTTTCAAATTGAGCTATATTATATGTTGAGAAAATCCTAATTTATTTTCTGTTTAAATCTGAGGTCTCTCTCCCTCCGTCCCTCTGCAGCCTCTGTTTAACTGTCTGAGAGATGTCAAAGACTGGTTAATGCAGATAATAAAACAAGACCAAATCTGCTGTTTATGGTCATTGTTCCCCTTTGAAGCAGTAATTTGATTTAATTGGTCCTCTTGCTTCTCACTTTTGCCAAAACCTTAGAAATCATGAAAGATCGTTAGATTATTCTTTTAAACTAGAGAAAGTATAGTAGCCAAGTCTAGTTTTTACCACTTATGGCAAATTGCCAAGGCAAAATCTTATCTCTCGCCTTGAGATATGTATTCATGCCTCTAGATGAAAGCATTTCTTTTGACTTTGGCCATGAACATTCATCTCTCCATTCCCTGTAGCTCATCTTTTAACAGGTCATAAAATGTTGAATCCTTCAGTTTAAGCGGGTTTGCACTGGCTGCCAGTCCAGTTTCATATTGATTTTAGGATTATTTAACGTTCTTTAAAAGTTTTAAATGGTTTGGCACCCAGCTACTTACCCAAGGTGCTTAACAGTTATAACCTTAAAGAGCACTGAGATCATCCAACCAACTGCTTTTAGTGCAGCTTGCTGCACTAAGCACAGAGTGCGATCGGGCTTTTGCTGTTGCAGCCCCTAGACTCTGGAACAACCTGCCACTCAATATTCGTCCTTCAGAATATTTGTAGTTCCTTAAATCCCGTCTCAAATCTTACTTTTGTACTTTGGCTTTAAATAAGAGCATAATTTAGTTCCCATCAAGTTTTTAAGTTATGATGTCTCTTTGTTTTAACCTGTGTTTTAGTCAGTTTGACTTTATTTTTTTGCTTTAATGGTTCATTTAATTGATTTATGTTTTTTAACGTGAACTTATAAATCACTTAGGTCAAACTTGTTTTTAAATGTGCAATGTTCACCTTTAAAATGTAATGGATCTATTTAGGTTGCGCACAAGAATGACATCCATATTTGTGCTTACTGTTTAAATATGTATTCATAACCTGAACTGTAATACTTTGCCTTTTCAGATACCATCATGAATTGCCTGCTGTATTGCTCAGAAATTCTGGGTGTTTTACTGTTTATCCCCTGGTCTGCATATGCTGAAGAGTCAACCCCTATACCCAAATCAACAATCACAGAGCTCTTTAGTTCATCTGTATATTCATCTGTTGGTACAACGAGCCTGGAGAAAAGAGAAACAGTCTCTGTGACAAGAACCAATTTAGATTCACCTACACCACAGATCATTCAATCCAATGCCTCCCCATCATCACAATTCTTGAAGAAGGAATGTCTCCAAGTGATGCTGGTGTGTAGTGGGCTGATCCTAGTCTGCACTTTCCTCCTGATAACAACTTTGCTGTTGACGTGGAAGGTGTGTCAGTTGCGTAGACGCCTCAAGATGATGAGCAGCAACACTGAGGTCTGGATGGAAACAGACAAGAAGAGCCAAAGTGAGCCAGAAACAGAAGCAAAGGAGACCACAGTGTTAATTGCTGATTTAAGTCAAACAAATCAGGAGATGAAAAAGGGTTCTGCCAAGGAGGACGCAGGAAAGGTTAATGACGATGGACAAACAGAAGAGAAGAAGGAGGAAGAAGTCACTCCAAATACCGAAGAGGCTTCAGCTGCTGTTGAAGGTTCATCCCCCTCAAAGCCACAAGAAGAGGCTGGCAGTTCCCAGTCTACCGCAGCTGTTGCAGCCTCCTGCTCTGAGGTCACAGAGGAACCAAAGGATGTGCCATAGAGCTTCATATGTGAAACCAGAAAATTTCCTTTGCAACTACTTTTTCTTCTGTATAACTTTACAACCCTAAACCTGTAAATATAGTTTCAATATTTTCCAGCAGCTTTTAAAATCCTGTTAATCAAACAGCTGTGTTAGCTCTTGAACCTGTTAAAATGCCCACTTTCTGTAGCTTCTCTGGTTTGAAACTTCTTAAATGCAATGATTTGACATTTGCCTCTTTCGAAAATTAAAAAACCTTGATTTTTAAATTTTCTTTTGTGGTAATCTATTTATTGTATATGCTTTTCTCTTGTCACGTTAACAAAAAAAATGATGTAAAACAAGTTGCCACTTATCATATACTGTCATTGTCCACAAACTTGTGTAATGTGTGCATGTTTGTGGGGGTACTGGAGAAAAAGAATAAGAGATCTGCTTGATTAGCAAGCAGAGAATGTGCCTTTTCCTGGCAGCGCCACACAACTCGGAAAGAACGCTCTCTTTCACCTCAGCCAAATCCAACAAAGCCAAACAAAAAACCTTTTCAAACAGCCAATATGAGGTTGATTCCGTTGTCATGTGCAGATATTTGTTCATCTGCTTACTTGTGACATCATGACGGATGTGCACATTGCATTAAAAAGACTAAATAGTTTTTTATTTGCAGAGTCCACAGCTTGAACAGGGAATGCAAAAACGTTGCAATGGGGTTGCCCTGTGCAACTATAGAGGATTAGATGCAGATTAAGCCAATATCAATGTACCAATAAAAAATATAGCAGGCATTCATTGGATATTTGGTAACACAGCTCCAACTGACAGCATATTGTATTATATAGTGACAGTGGAAGTAAGGATGTGACTTTAGGGGTTGCCAGAAGGATCGGTGACATTATCAGTGACATGGTTACATGAGATCCAGTCTTCGTGCAACCAGCTACTAGAGGCATGCAAGCAGGCAAGAAAAGAAATTAGAGGAAGGGGGTGGATGAGGAGAGAGCAAATACATTGCAAAAGAACTAAAAAAGAATAAATATATGTAAATAAAAATCCCAGAGTCGGTTGATTTATTTGCATAAATCAGGAAAATGATGCAACATTATTAAGTTTGAATTTGTCACAATTTATAAGCATATACCCTGATTAACTGGACCTTGGGACCTGATGTGGATGTAAGTGCAGCAATGCAGTGCAAAATGGAGAGTAGCTTTTATTGCTGATGACAGGTGGGATGCTGCAGAGGAGGAGACTCCTCTACAATAAATCTTCAGGCTTTTTGTGGCAGCCTCTACATTTACACAGGAAAATAGCCAATTACAGCCCTTCATCACTCTGTACAGGTAAAGTTTAGTAAAGGATGATGCAAATTTAGTTGATAACTGATAACAGTTCATGTTATTGTAAACACAGAGTTATTATGACAAATGTGGCAGTAAATTTTGAAAGCTGTCAAATTTAAACGGGACTAAAAAATTTCTCTTGTGGAGATCTTGTATGCAGAGACCCCTCCATTATGTGTTTCATTTCTCCTTCCCCCTTCCCAATAGTCACCCCCCTTTACACACCACCCCTCCCCTTTTACTTCCACTGCACACAGCGAATCCAGACTCTGCAGTGCCTGATCACTCCAACCCAAAAGATCCATAAGCGGCAATAGTAAACTCTCAGCTTTTAAGGAGGACAAAAGGACTTAACTAGAAGCCAGTGAGGGGAAGAGAGAACACCTGCAGTGGACAAGAGAGCAAGTGTCAATTTTTTATAGGGATACAGGAGGCAAATAATCACAGACAACCAAATTCAACTTCAGCAGAGCACCAGCTGGTCTTGAACTTAAAAGCAGGAGAGGAGAAGGAAGAGGTGCTGGACAGCAAAAAGGAGCAGAAAAAAGTGACTGGAATGATAAAATGAGAAGGTGAGTTATTGACACATTTAAAGACTCTTTTTACACACATTCAGCCACACCCTGGCTTGCAAACACTGCAGTTTCTGCAGCGCAGAGGTCCTGGCCGTGTCTTTTGCCTGCCTTTGGACCAGCTGATGCATGAGTTCTCTGTGGCATCATTAATAAAACCCATCTATTGAGCTAGTTTTCCTCCTCTGAGAGCATGGGACTGACTTCACTGACAGCCACTGATGACTGAACACAAACTGATGCCAGGGAAGATGACTGCAGGGATTTCTCTTCCTTGCTGATGAATGATGCTCTTCAATAGAGTTGAAGTATCCTGTTAATCAGTTATGGAAAAGGACACATTTTAATGCTCATGTAATGGTGCATGCAAAGGATATTGATACAGTAAGAGAGTTAGTGAGGCGTGTAACATTCGTGTTGTGTACCTGCAAATAATTAAGTGATGTGGAGCACACATTACGACACCAGCGTGCTCATGTTTGTATGCATGATATATATATATATATACATATATAGGGTGTGTGTGAGAGAAAGTCAGACAGAGAGCTCTATAGTAACAGTACATTAAATGTGTGTGTCCTGTGCTCAATATCCAAGCACAGTGCAGGCACAGCTCTACTTACACAATGTGTCTCCAGGCACTGAAGAGGTGTGCTATGTACACTAATATTCTTGTCTCCTTGACTTTTTTCTTTCTTTTTTCTTTCAGTAGGCATGCGCTGTTGAAGCTTTTTCTCAATGAGGCCCTCCTGGAACTTGTGCTTGTGTTGTGGCTGGCCTCGAGTGTCCTGGCCGTGTGTCCCTCTGTGTGCTCCTGCAGCCACAGCCACAGAGAGGCAGACTGCTCCTGGAAGGGTCTGAGGCAGCTACCTGATGGTTTGCAGCACAATCTACGCTCCCTCAACTTGTCCCACAACCGATTTCACAACCTGGATGGTGAACTAACTTCATACACCCACCTACGCATTCTTGATGTGTCTCACAACAGGCTGAGCTGGCTACCCAAGGAGTTGCCTCGCTCCCTTTGGCAGCTCCATGCTGCCTTTAACCGTATGCAGCTATTGGACAAAAATGATACAGCTTACCAGTGGAATCTGAGAATACTCGACCTCTCAAATAACAAGCTGGAGAGGGCCATCTTCATCAATAACACTCTAATCAATCTGTGCAGACTCAACCTTAGCCACAATTACTTCTGGACTTTGCCCACTAACCTGCCAACACACCTGGAGACCATTGACCTGTCCCATAACCTGCTTGTAAAGGTGCTTCCAGGCTCTCTAGACAGACTCCCTGTGCTAACTCACTTCTTCCTCCATGCAAACCGGTTTTCCTCGCTGCCCTTTGGAGTGTTAGACAAGCTGACATCACTTCGAATCATCACATTAAGCAACAACCCGTGGGCCTGTCACCTTTATGCCGACATAAACTATTTACTCTTGTGGAGTCAGCGCAGCTCTGCACGGGTCCTTGGATGCCCATGCCACACCCAGCCTATATGTGGAGACGTGCGCCCCAGCAGGACAGGAGGGTGGCACTTTGCCTCCTACAACTTCCCCCCTCTGGCGGCCAGTGCTTCCCTGCCACCTGAAGGCAGCGTCACCGGGTGGTGGTACTTTTCCATTTCTGCTATGCTTAGCACGCCTCACCCCCAGAGGGAGACACAGGACCACACCTTCATAGCCACTCCCATCACCATTTCCACCCTGACCACAAGCCCCCACCTAACAATTAATCACCAGTCTGCAACTGCCAGCCCAGCCACCATAAATCACTTCATCTCTGGCACAAAGGAAACGTCACCTTCTGACTCTTTCCACACCACAGATTCATCTTATTTCTCTGACAAAAGTCTTATTACTGAAACATCGAAAGCAAATGGCATGGTGCTGGCCACAGATCGATTCTTTACAACAGAGAGCCCCTCCATCCATACAAAAAAGACAACCACTCTTCGCACCAGGAGCGTGAGAAGGCAGAATCAGCCACTTCCCGGTGGCATCAGCAGTGGCAGCTCTGCTCTCACTACGTGTTCTTTTCTCCTTGTTTTACACAACTTGGGGCTTCTGTCTGTTATAGTACTTCAAGTCTTCTGAATACAAATGAAAAATTACTAACAACTGACTATTTATAGCTCAAATATGGTTTGATAGTTGGAAAACCATTATATCCAAGCAACAGTGTTTCCAAAAAAGTTTGGTTGTTGTTAGTAAAAACAGAATAAAGCAGTTCATATATCATTTCATTCCTACATTTAAGGTGATACAGTACAGCGTAATGTTTTGGAAACAGTTGGAATGAGGGAGTGCTTATTGCTGTGTTATATCACAACTACCTTTAAAAGCAAGAAGTTCAATTGCTGTATTTTTAAAAGCAAAAATCTTTTCCTATTTTTCCTTTACTTAGTATTTCCCTCTCACTCTCAACAGTTCAAGGCCTCCTTTCTTGTCATTTTTGTTTCAAAGTGCTCAAAATGTTTTCAGTGGGATGACAGCTCTGGACTGCAGGGAGGCCAGTAAAGTGCCTGGACTATTTACTACAGAAATCTTGTCATTTGTGCAGCAGTTGTCTGACATTGCTATGCAAAACAAACCAGGTGTGTCCTGAAAAGAACACCATCTACATCTCAGCATATAGGAACTAAAAACCACAACATTTTATTCAGCATTAATGGTGAGAGTCACAGATGTGTAAGGCACTCTGAGCATGTTCAAAAACTCGCGCCATGATGGCAAGCTTTTGATCTGAGTGCTCATACATCATGCACAAAGATGATGATTTATCCACATTTCTTGCAGTTTTACATAGAGAATGCTCAATTACAGTTTATCTTTCTGTCTATATACCCAGCCTCCCAATGCAACCCAACAGCATGCTGGCTTTTGGGAAATAGGGATGCAGGCTAAAAGCTCTCTCTAGCATGAATGGCAAATTAAATCATTCTTGCTGTCCTGCGTTTTGTATGATGTCACTTTTATCAATATATTAAAAATAAGAAAAAAATAATGCAACTTTTCTAATGGCAGTTTTTACAACTCTCCGCTTAAACATCACTAAATACAAAAGAGAAAAATCAAAGTTGTAATGAATGCAGCTAAGCACTTGATGGCACTATGCATTCAGCTAACAGTTTGTTATGTAAGTGAGTATCCAGTGTTTAACTGCAGCTCAACCTTCTTTCAAAGCTGATCAAGGTGCTTTTCATGGGTTTATTATAGATCTTATTTTAAAATTTTCCTTTTCTTTTCAATACTTTCTTGCATTGTATTCAAGATTTTTTAAATTCCACTCCATTAGTTTATTTTTTAAATTTGCATCCTAAAACATATGACATGTAAAGTTTCAAATTTACTCATTTAGTAAAAGTTTTTTGATGCTTGCCTGTTTGTTTCTTGAACATGTTTAATAGACGAGGAGTCTTTTCTAGGTACAGGGTGTATAAATTGATAATGATATGTGCATAACAGGAAACCACCGTGTGTCTGGTGCGCAGATGGTGAAAAATTGGATCACTATATTTAACAAACTCAGAGCACCGAGTGCTGCTTCTGTATTTTGATCACATCTCAGACTTAAGTGTCCTTCATGATTCGGTGACGCTCAAGAAAATTATTTGCATGGTGATTGAACGTTCCAAGAATCTTAACTTTCTCCTATGTTGCTGCAGAGAATTAAAGCACAGACAATTTTGAGCTTATTTGTTTCTAAAAAACAAAAACAAACATGTAATATAATGATAGTCAGATCTAAACTGCATTGAACAGAACTGATGCATCAGCCAGCAGATTAATTTATTTATTTTATTTCTTTACGTTTTACTCATTTTCACAAGGAATCATGAGCTGCCAACATAAAAACATATGCATCACATGGCTGAATTTGACAAACTGTTTATTGTTGGTTACTTCTGCAAACTGAATCCTGCAATGTAGAATAAAATGTGATCATTTACACCTTCCGATGATTGTTCAGTTCTTTAGCACAACAGCTTTTCTTCACATAGTAGGGTTTCTTTTATTTTCTTCTTTTACTTAATGCAACCATGTAATAGATACTTTTAATACAAAGTGCTTCAGCCCTTGTACTATAGGCTAACAGTAGCATAAAGGAGCTGAATTTATAACTGCATCCCCCATTAATCGAAACAATTTTAAACCCTGGTTTTATTCACATGTATATAGTTTAGTTTCAGGGAATCCTCCTTTAGCAGAAAAGCACTTAGGCACAGTTAGTCTCACCTGGAAACTACCCAGATCAAACAGTCTTATCTGTTGGTCTACTTTCGCTTTCTGCAAAGAGAGATGATCAGAAAAAAATGTGTATGTTTGATAATGTTTGATATATAATTATATATTTGCACATTTACATCATGAGAGAGAGACCAGTCCAGAAGTGCACATATTTCCTTCACTGTGTTAAAGAGTAGTGAGAAACTCTCTGGAACAGGAAAACCTGTGATGGTGAAAGTAGAAATTCTTCCCGGGTGTGAATGACACAGTGAGCTGTGAGCCTGGTGAGCAGGTGACCCTGTGGTTTAGCCTGTAACAACAATATGGTATTAATGCCACAAGTCCCACTCTGAATGATTAACAGCTGTTAAGTATGCAAGGCCTTTTATACTACCTGAATCATGACTAAAACAGATTTCTTTGTATGAATATTGTTCTACACAAGAAATTGACTCAAACAATGGAGTACAATGAGTCAGCAAAAAGTAATTTAGAATTCATAAGAACAAGAAGAAATTATATATTTATTAATAAGAAGAATGATCCAACACCATTCTGCACAATGGGCTTCAATCAGCTTATTTTAACTAATAATCAAACAAGTCAAATTGAGTCTTTGTATTAAAAGTTCAGACACAGAAACAGAAAAAAACAAGTTCTATGAAAATTCAAGGAGGGTTAAATTAGTTTTTGTTTCTAATTTCAATTCTTTGGTTTAAGACTTCATTTATTTATTTATCTATTTTAATTTTGTTTGTTCGTTCTGCTTCTAATCTCACATAACACTGTCTGTACTTCTGCCAGTATCCAGTCAGTCAATTTTAACACCGAAGACCCAAGTTATGGGGAAAAAAGAAGGTGAAGTGTGACTGATTTTAACTTTTAATTGACATTGAATCATTTAAATACAATGGAGGCAAATGTTTGGGATTTCCTGCCCAAATTGTATGTTGAATGGAGGGTGAATTTATCTTCCTTAGGCATTTTATTTTCAGCAATATGAAATGCCTGTCTCCATATTTTTGCAGATTTAAAAAATAGAGTGCAAGATAAACCCTTGTGGCCACTAATGACTCAGTCGCTTCATGTTTTGAGAAATTTTCACCAAGTCTTCCTGTAAAATGTTTCCAATTCTATAAGTCTCATGCTGTCTTATCTCTACTGCTCTTTTAAGATATCCAGAGATTTTTGATAATGTATAGGTTGGCTACCGAGAAGGCCATGGCAAAACCTTAAGCTTACACTTCTCATGGAACAGTCTGATGTGGATTTTGTGATGTGTTAAGGATCATTATCCTATTGTGAAAACCATCCACTTTTTATCTCCTGCATCATCTACAAAGACTGTCATGTTTGCTTTTAGAATTTGCTGGTATTTAACTAAATCAATTCCTTCTTCTACCTGTGAAATATTTCCTGAAGCACTGACAGCTACATAAAACCAAACCTTAATAAATACACTTTGTTGTTGTTGCAAAGCGTTTCTTGTCTATCCTTACTACTAAATAATGAGGGATGTGCCTATTGCCAGAGGGCACTGTGGGTCCTTGGGATAAGCCCAGCAACCCTTCAACTGAAGGACAACCACTTCACCTACAGAGCTCAATCATTTCATGAAATTCAGTGCCTTGATTCCTTCAAACATGTCTTTGCACATCAAAGTGAAAAACATCAATTTAAAACACTTTAGTTTGCAGGACTTGTTTCTAAAGTGCATTTGACTTGTTTTGTTTTTCATTTATAAACTTCTAAAGTCGAAATTCAGGCTGGGGATACCAAATTTGTCCTCCAATGTCTGATCCATGAAGGTCAGATTTGTCCAGGTGGCTACGCAGTTGAACAGAAAAACAAAAGTCCAGAATTTTGTTTTTGTTAAATACTTCTGAAGCAGTGAAGCAGGGCTTTTGATTTGCCTATGAAAATCCTGCTTCCGTGGTTTCCCAGATCCCAATTTCATGTCTACAGTTAAAACTATCAATCGAGGTCTGATAGCTTTGTTAAAGTCACTGTGAGAGGCTGAACCTTACGGGGTGCCCAAAATCTGCCTGGGGCTTCTATCCTTCTTTTATAACAAAGCTGATAGACATTTAACATTTATGCTGTCGTATGCTATTAATTTACTTCTCTCCTTATCAATGAGATTAAGTGAAATTTTTTAGAAAAAATACCTAAACATTTGTACTACACAC
>JBAMHW010000017.1:5997721-6022787 GCA_037177495.1 Rhadinocentrus ornatus
CTCCTGTCAGCTGTGGAACTTTAAAACATTTCTTCTCCATGTACTTTAGGTGCCAGTGAGCTGGCCTGCAAGCCAATTATTTTCTCTGTAGACAGCACAAAGTAATGTCAGATTTCTCCTCTGGCTTCTTCTAATAACTGACAAGGTGTAGAGGGCGAGCATCATTTACTGCTGCCATGCCTCCCCTCTTCATCTCACCACCCGAGCTTGTTTTGAGTGAGTTTCCCACTTTCTTCCAGCCACATTCGATAAGACTCACCCTTGATTTACTTCTTTGTACTGCCCTCTTGTGTTCTCGTACATTTAATTTCCTTTTCAGCTGCATGTAACACATGAGACGGTTGGATACAGAAAGACTTTAAGAACACATAATGTAATACTTTAACAATTGTACACTTGCAGTTAGGTCGCATGTGGGGATAATCATTTCCTCTGTTGGGTAAATATACAAAGCTTTCTTGCCACTATATTTTAGCTGGAACTGCACTTTTTCTACGAGTTTTAATACAGGCTAAAAAGTAAAAAAAAGCTAAAAAAAATACAGAATGCATGAAACAGCCTTTCATTGTGGATTTTTCTTCGTAATCTGAAGAATGCACATAGTCCTTAACTGAAGAAGTAGAGGTCACTGTGCCACAGTAAGTGCTGATCCTGGTGTATGTTTGGCTTTCCGCACAACACTCATATAATAACAAAAGACACATGGATCTTTGGGCAACATATGTACATTATCAGGCATACAAAGAGACATAGACTACGTAATCTGTTCTGTTTATGATTACACATGGTCTAAGTGCCCTCTTGTGGTGACAGACATTGTTTATCATTAAACATTGCAGTTAGACACGATTCTTATAGGGATTGTGCTCTTGGTTCTGAGTCAAACTATTCTCAAAGCTTTCATGAAAAAATTATCTAATACATACAACTTATTCATCTCAAGCGGGAAGTTTGTCCAAGATGAGAGAGGAAAATCATAACAGCTATCACAAATAACCAGCAGCCTGCAGATCTATTGTTCACCTCTTGTAACTTTTTATCACCAACCCCCATCACAGACAAAAGAGCTTTTGTTCCTACACACATGCTGATACACAGAGTGACTTACCTTGACAAGGCCACAGCCGCCTGTTTATAGCTGAAACAATGGCGCCAATTTCGATCTCCTTAGAGCCAGGGTCACTTTATCAATTGTAGCCCAGAATTAGGCTGGTACCCAACCAAAGGACGCTCACATGCCACAGATAAAGTTTATCTGATCAACCTAATCTCTATTGACAGTTCTGGTCTATATGCCAAAACTCAATATCTCTTTGAGCCAAGAGCAATGTTTTCCAGTTGGGATACTGATTAGCTGAAAAGCAAAATGTGTAAGAATCTGGAAGAAATAACAAGCCATATTCTCCAGCAGCCAGAAAGACTGATGAGACAGGCAAAATTCAACCCTGCAGCCTAGTGGGGGGAAAGCTGTGGATGTGGTATCTCCCGCTCTCATCTCAATGGCACAGACAAGGCAAGGTCATTGTTAAGGTCAGTGGTTGCAAAGTAGGAAGTGGTTTGCAACTGAGAAAATATATGGTGGCAGCCAGTTAAGGAAAAAGAGAGAAAAATGAGGTAAGGGAGACAAAGACAGTTTGAAAACAAAGCAAAAGCAAGAAAACACTACTTAGTTGGTAGCCCAGAGAGGCTTGCTTACCATTGTTAGCCTCTGCAAGATGTTTGAAAATGTCTTTGGTTTAGCATATGCCCTCAAATAAACATACTCAAACATTGTCTTTTGGGCTAGTAATTCTTGAGCCTATTGTGTGTCAGCTGGCAGCAATAAATGCAGTTGAGTAAATGCACTCTAATAATTTGGGAACTCACAAACTCATAAATTAATAATGAATTATAAAAACAAAAAAAACAAATGCAAAAAACAACTTACCTGTTTGATCTGATTTCATATTCTGTTTTTTGAATTGAAAAATAAGATGGACAATTTCCCCCTGTCAACATGCACGTGTATCTCCAGTACAGGTGATAGGACGGCTCGTCGCTGGGCTTTAAAGCCGTTCATCGTCGCCTGTAATGCACAGCTCTCTCTAGAGTCATACAAACGGCAGCCAGAACATTCCAGGGAGCTGCAGGGGCATGAGCTTATCTCCCAGCCCAGTGGAGCAGGTAAATGATGTCGTCATCATCCACTTGTATAGAAGCCTGATTGGGCTATAAGAGCCATGCATACAAGTGTGAGCCATTGAGGTCAGAAATGCAGATATTCTTTTTTATTTTGCTTGAATGCAATATTAAAACAGAAAATTATGTAGTTTATTCTGGAAAAGCTCTACTGTATTTTCTGTTCCTGCATACTTTAAAGGGCTAAGAGTTTTTTTGCGTTCAATCTGCAGTCCTTTGGGGTACCACAGGCTAATTTGTGGTACCTTGAGCACTTCGTACAAATTAATACTGTATGTTCAGGAATCTCCAAGCACAATTAGTAAGTACTGAGGAGCCTTTAGCATAGATATTTCAAAGTGGGTATTATCATTTCGTTCTCTCATAATGTGGATGTCTGAATATCACAGTGGCCAATCTACCTGGGATGCCAGTGCAAAGCCTCTGGCACAGTGTAATTAACTCATATGTGCCATTGCGGAAGCTATAATGGGGGAGGGAAGTCACTCATCATAAGAACATCCTTCCTACTGGCTTACTTCAAACACTTTCTCTATGTGGTAACAAAGATACACAATCCCAGTAATCCTCACAAATTATGATCAGTTGACAGTGTTTAAACACAACCACCCTTGAGGAAATGTACAAATCAATGAAGAGAGTAAAAAAAGAAAAGTTGTTTGTTGGATTCATTACTCGTTGATCCAGGATGGCCGAAACAGACTCTTAGAAAATGCCATCTTATTCTGGGCTAGATGAAAGTGCAGGTATCCTGCAGTTTAGTGGGTGGCTAATTCCTGAAATAGGGCTGTCAATTATGTATGTTTAAATCTGGCAATGTCCGTGCAGCTTGAGAGGTACTTTGGCTCAGCAAAGAAGAAGCAGAAAGGCAAGGACACTAGAGGGAGACAATTTGTTCACATCTGCAGCCTTCTCCACAGCTTTTCCTTGGCTTCAGAGTTTCACTGTAACAAGCTCTCCTGAGAAAAGCAGCGATTGCTCGTTCTGCATTTATCAGAAATCATTCACGTTACCCTGAAAATAACTTCAGCAACATCTCTTTAGAATCGTGATGGTTACCATTACACATTTATAAAAGTAATAAAAGGTGTTTACTGTAAGCTCTCCTTAAAAAAACAGATTATTTCACATATGAGTACGCTCTCTCAATATGTACTGAGCCTCTGTTTCATTTATGCAAAATCCCCCTAGACTTCAAGTTTCACTTTCTAAGTACACATCAGCATTAGACACCATCTATCATCAATACCATTAATGCATCTAAATATTTTGAGATTAAATGGAAAATGCCTGCTTTGATATCAGGTTACATGCAAGGATCTCTGCAGAAAAAGAGGGTACGCATGATGTGAGAACAATTTCTCCAAGGTCAAGAAAAGATTGTAAGGGTGAAAAAGAAAATACTGCAACAGGAAACAGGATGCTTCTTCTCAAAACAGCATCTCATAACACTGTCAGTGGGTCTGTTGCTTCTCTCACTTTCTTTTTCTCCTCAGCTCTTTCACACATTTATGTCTTTCTCCAAATCTCATATTCTGCAGAATTTGTGCAATAACTGAATTAGCAAGAGCAGTTTCTTGTGTGCTGAATTTCATTCATTTTCATTCTAAAATCGATCATCTTTCACAACTGGAATCTACTTACACTAGAAAGCTCTATATTTTTCTTGAATATTCTGATCCTGATGATGAGTTCTAAGCATGTAGGATACAAAAAGACTTTGTATTTCTTAAAAACTTTATTCCACCATTTCATTAAAAGCTTGTCAAACGTTACAACCATTATAAATGTTCCCAAGTATCTGTGATAAAACTCTGTGTTAAGTACAGTTTTAAAGGAAAATTATTTATTAATATTTTTATAAAATAAAAAAAAGCCTATTAATTTTGAGTCAGTACTAAACTGCGCCACCATGCATGGCTGTCAGACTGAAGTATTATAAAGAAGGAAAAACATTTTAGGCCCTTTCATCAGCCAGTAGTGCCTGTTCAGATTAAAGCAGAGCATAGCTTTATTTAAAAATCTTTGCAAGTTTCCCCTTCAGTCAGGGTTGAAAACAAACCTGGAAGCTTCAATAATAGCATTACCCAATAAATATACAATATTTTGGCAGAAATACATGGCTGTGGTGTCAGTCTTAGATTTTAAACAGAATATGGCCTATCTGTTTTGGCATCAGGTGGTTTTGGCTTTTAATCTGGCTCCTAAACTTGATAAGATATTGTAAAACGTCACGGCTGCTGAGCCCTTTCTGTCACATTTAACTTGGTTGTCTTTGTGGTATGACAACAGAGAATAGAAAAGCAATAATAACAATACTCAGAAAACAGAATAATTCAAAACCTTACAGTGAAACCCTAGCCTCTAGTGTTTTTTATTTTAAGCATAAAACAGGGGTTGCTCTTCATGTGTTAAATCCACAGTGATTTTTGCACACCTTGTGATGGGCTTTAAAACCTTTTCATTCCCAAGCTTATCCAACATCAGTTTATAACCTCCCTCACTTCTTTGTCTTTGTGCAGCTGCACGAGTCCGTTTGATTTCTTGTATTCACATTTTTAGGTATATATCGTGAGATGCCACCACTCATCTGGCAACAGTAATATAATAATATACATGGAGAATAATAATAAATGTATCACAAAATGGCATGGGACTGAACAACAGTGCAAAGACAGTATAATGAGTAATAGTCTTTCACATGAGGTGTCATATTTCCATTTTCTTTGATGCTCCCCGGCTAGAAGGAATTACCGGCATTTGCCTCTGTAGCTTTGTTTCAGAGCCACAGACATCTGCAGTATGGAGAGTCCCATAACTAATGACAGACTTTTAGCCACATAACTGACAAAAGTGTTGTTTTTTGGGCTTTATCGCATTCATTGTTTCAAAAACATGCTGCCTGGCCAGATAAGAAATTCCCCCCTGGTAGAACCCTCAACAGTCACCACAGACAGGCCTATTCAAAGAACTGACACTGACTGTGAATAATAAAATCACAAGCCACATTTCACAAAGAGAACTTGCAACGTCTGTTCATGTTACAGTTAATGAACACTGCACTTATAGAATATTTGTTGCTTGACTTTTCTTTAATACATTAAAAACATGGGGGTGATGCAGGATTTAAAGTGACTTTTTAAAATGTGGTATTCTTTTATGAGTTCTGTTAATAGCATGCTGTGAAATTAATGTAGATCATAAAAATTTCTCCCACTTCACATGTCCTGCACGTTTATTCATTCTTAATATCTTACCCCAGCTTCTTCTTTCTCAAGGTTATTAGAGGGCAGAGGTAGCTTATCTACACATACATTGTGCAGAGGGCAGGGATGACAGCTCATTATAGGTCATCTACACGAAAAGATCCATAATTACGCCAGTGTAGGTAAGGAAACCATTCTTTATTGATCCCCACGGGTGGGGTGGGGGTGGGGGGAGATATGTCTTTTTTTCACCCCTTTTTTTTTTTTTGCTATAATAATGCATATATCAGTTTAAGGTGAGACCTCAGGGTCAGTTGTAGAGTTTCACTATCTTGCTCAGGGGCACATGAACAACACTGAAACACTGATTTTATGAGTCTGAGGATTTTCTTTATTAATCTTTTAGTGTATTTAAAATTTTTACCTAATCTCAGCTGCATTTGAAAATTTGTCTGGTGTCCAATGTTTAGATAATTTAACATATGTTTAAACATTTCTAAGAAAAGAGTACAGTCTGAAAGTATAGATGCCGTTTAAAACTGTAATGCACTATTAAACAAAACATTACACTTGTCGTTGGTAAAAATGTTCATGTTCCTCATATGATATTGCTAGCCACCAGTAAGAAAATAAAAAGCAGTGATTATGGGGGGATAAAACAACCAATAATTGTTTTTATTCAGTTGTTAGTATTAAATTATCATTCAATTACAAACAAGATGGAAGTTTACTGGTGCTGCAAAATAGCTGTTTTACACTTTGCTTCACGCAGTATGTAGCTTTCAGCTGAATTAAAGTGTGATTATTTTTCAATAAACTCTTTTGAGGCATAACAATGGAGATTATCTATATACAAACGAGGAAAACAAGAATTGCCCCTTTTTTTTTCTTTTTTTTTTGGTTCTTTCTAAGGGACTATATTGCACCGCGGAAGAGTAAGAATTAATTGTAAATAAAGGAAAATAGTTTGCTGGTTCTTTTGAAATGCTTAGTTTTTAATTGCATAAAACGCTGTAAACAATATTAATTGAAAACAACATTCCTTGTGGTATGTGTCCACTGAATTCGAAGAGCAATAAGCCACTGGCACCTCTCGTGGCTTATTGCTTAATTAAATGACAAATCGGAGGATTGGTTTGCAGATTGCCTGAATTGACGTCAATTGGATTGGTTAGGTGACAGAGCCAGGCTCCGCCCCCTGTGGGCCAAGGTAGAGCGTGCTGAGAGAGGGAGGAGGGAGCAGGGTGCTGAGCTGATCCCACGTGTGACGCTTTCATTCCCGGCTCAGTAATATTCTCATAGCGGGGCTTTGCATATCTCCTGCCCTATCTGTGTGTGTCTGTCACTGTTACTGTAGTCCCAGCCTATAGTTTGGAATAGATATGGAAGGAGACGGGAGTCAAGCCACATCCGGAAGCCTAAATGATTCACAACATGACCCGGGGTAAGAATCTTTCTAAATTTAATCCTAAGGTACGATTTTTTTTCATGTTACAACATCTTGGAGAGGACTTCGACTGCCGTGCCGGATTCGTCCACACAGTACGCACTTAAACCGTGCACGGGTTTGTTTCCAGATGCAGTTTTAAAGACCACAGCTTTGTAGCGAGTGTGGCCTCCCCCTTTTATGTAGATAGAGTGTAATTACTAATCGCGAGTGTGTTTTTATAGTCTTCCTTTATCCTTTAAGGTCGCTTTTAGAAGTAGTTAGTCGTCAAAATGGCCGAACTGACATCTGGACTCACTTCTGTTGTGTTTTCCCCTTACAGTAAAATGTTTATCGGTGGCCTCAGCTGGCAAACCTCACCAGGTGAGACTGTTATTCTCTTTTACACCGTGTCCAATATTTCTTGTTGTTTTGTCGCTGTGACTGAGTGCTCGTTAGCTGCTGGCGGTGTATGTGCGAATGTGCACTGTGCAGTAGTGTACTGTATGGGATATCTGACTAGTGTGTGCGCACGATGTTATTTTTGATCTTCGTCCATCTGAAGTCCTCTATTCGACCCCTATGCGCATCGCGGGGTGTTTTTGAAATGCAGTGACAACAGCATGCCCATATGTTTCTGTCAAATGACCCGACATATTTTCCTCTGTTCACAGACAGCCTTAGAGACTATTTTAGTAAATTCGGAGAAATAAGAGAATGTATGGTGATGAGAGACCCCACGACAAAACGCTCAAGGTAAATACAGGGCTTTTCTACTTTTCCTTTCCAGTGCACATGACGATATCGCTCACTTTGACCGTGTTTAGTGTTAATCCAGCGTGTATGTGTGTTTGTGTGTCCGCGCGCCCATGTGTTCGCGTGTGTCCCTGGGTGCGCGCGCCTGCGTGTGGTTTCACAGCAAGCCAGATAAGCTTAAATGCTCGCTGCTGTAAAGCTGCGGCCGAATGCAATTTGACATTGACTTTGTGACTGCACCACAATGTTGGTGTAGCGTCGTCTCACACAGTAACATACCAAATAATGATCAGCACTGTCCTCTGTCGGTTTCAAATCTGCTACAGGACGTCCATAATCTGGATTATGATATATTTACAAAGAATTATTATAACAGGAATAAGGTCATAGGAATATTATGCCTGTTGTTAGCACACATTATTTTTGAAAGTTGTAATATTTTTTTCTCTAATTGTCATTTATAAGTAATAATTTGTCCTTTTTGTTTTTGTATTCTAACATGGTTGTTTTTTTATCTTTGTGTCTGTTTTGCAGAGGATTTGGATTTGTTACGTTTACAGATGCTGCCAGTGTAGATAAAGTCTTAGCTCAACAGCACCACGAATTAGACTCAAAGACGGTAAGTTCATTTTATCTACACTTATATAAGTGTTTATTCCATGTTGTGTCTTCACTCTCTGACTTTACGGTGCCCAGGGCCTTGTGTGCATGCACCTACGGGGTTAACAGGCTGTGTCGATTAAAGCCATGTACATGGACTAAATGTGCGATAGCCCCTTTCAATGTAAGCCAAGCAATAAAACACAACTCCAGGGTGAATATTATATGTGCTCACTTTTACTTCACTGGTTGAGTGGGGCTGACACGCCCCCTTCTTTGCTACAGCCACATGTGCAGAGTGCACATATCTCATGTGGACACAGAAGGGCGTGCTGTCTCAGGACTGCTGCCTTTCTACTTTTTGACCCAGCAGATATTATACTGTATCACCTCTGATGTGCTGATAAGGCAAGTGTGAAAAATAGGTTTGAAACAATGCATCCCCTCCAAAAGATATTGCTATCATGGCAAAAACTGTTATTTATTTGCAAGGAAACTACATTGATTTTTTAAAACAGCCTATCTGTTGTTCTAACTAACTACCAACTATATATATATAAAAAAAAGATTATTTGTACTATTTGAACAATATAATTCCTCATCTAAAAAAATATTCAAGAACTGTTGTGTCATCTACTTGTGTTTAGAAACTTGTCAGTGGATAAATATTTAAAAAGGTTCGTCCTTTTTGAGAGATGCTTCTAATAATGGATTAGATAAGGTTCAGCTGACATTATATCTGTCAGAGATTTTTCCTTCTTGATATCCAGATATGCTAACTTGGCTTATGCACAGTGCACGTTCGGGGAACATGCTGTGTTTGTTATCTTGACCGAAGTCAACTGTTCATCAAAGGATATTTATCAGGATTTTAACAGATAAAAAGCTCAAACTTCAGGTGGCGGTGTGTAACGTGCAAAATCTCCAATTCTGTGTGGAAATATTGTGAGTTATTCAACTTTAAAACTTGTTTTCCACTGTAAAAAATGTTCCCAAGCTCAATTGGGATTGGCACAGAATTGAGAAGCCCGGTGTTTGTTGGACATAAGACATAATGTTACTTGAAAGATTTGTAGCATGGTGGCTGTGTTTTTTTTCTTCTTATTTTAGGGAGCGGTGACCTTTCTGGCTAGTCTACAGAGCAGCTCACTGTAGGAGGCGTTACTTCCCTGAAGAGGCTTATGACTTTCATTTTTCTGCTGGTCTAAAATGGAATAATTTACTTTCATTTATAGAGAAAAAACATGCATACCTGAACAAAATTACAGATAATAAGAAAAAGCAATACATAATAGGGGTAAGTGGCTTCCATAAGATACTCCCGGTTACTTTTCTGAGGAAGGTTCGTCGCTCCCGGTCTCTAACCTGAGGTGTGTTTTAGTGTTCCTGCGTAGATGCATTTTATTTGTTATGTCCTCAGCCCTATCAGCTCTATTACTGTGTTATGGGAATGAAGGTGATAAGGACGTACCGTGGCTTCAATTTCTGCTGTGAAGTAGTGAATATAGAATGAAGGCAAGGTGAAATGACCAATAAGTAAAGCTGACAGCATTACAAAACTCGCAAGCATCTACAGAGAGGAATCCATACGAGCACATTAGGGGGCTGCTTGAAGGGGGTAACGGTTCAAACACACTTTGAATCTAGAGCAGTTTGATAACTTCAAATTTGACATTTTGAATGAACAGCTTTGTGACAGTTTGACAGCATATATACTTACAGCAAAGGTCGGGGGAAGAGGGGTGTATGTGAGGGAAGGTTGCACATAAAAATATTCTTACACTTGAGAACCGGCCTGCACAGCTCCAGTTGATGTTTGATAAATAGAGCAGTTGATGCTTCATTGCCTTGCCCAGAGATGCTTGGTAAACTGGGGCAGCAGGAAACAGTTAAATTCCTTGTGTTGTTTTAATTAGTCGGTAAAGATATTCATTGGATTACACCGATGACCTGTTAATACCACACTCCCAAAGCAGGAATGTTTTTTTTTATGTTATAGTTATTCATTGCAGAATTATTTTTGCATTAAGAAGAAGGTGAATCTTTTTTTTTTTCAATAGTATAGCCAGCAGACATTAATATCATTATCTAAATGTTGGTGGCCTTTGTCTAATATTATAATGGCATAGTAATGTAAATTATCATTTATGGCAGTGGAACACTTACTGTACCCTACACTTACTATAAAAAGATGTTCAGGTAGATTTTTCAGATACTCATAGGAACTAAGTCACATTATATCTTACTTATTGTAGGCTTGAGGCCACATTTGGCAGACATAAGTCTCATATTTCAGATTTGCCAGTTTCTGAGAACCGAGCAGTGACATTTTAAGGTCTGACATCAAGCCATCATTGCTTATAAATGCAAAGCCACAGCAAAGTTTTTCATGGTAATCTAACTGCCAGTCACTCACTACTAAAGCTGGTTTTAAAACATTTCCTTATTTACTAAAACTCACTTCATAAGGGTTTTCTTAATTAAAATTTAAAAAAAAATTGGAGGCAGATTCTTGACACATCAGGGGTATGTTTCCCTTTTAAGAGCCGGTAGAGCTAAAATGAAACATGTAATAAAGGCCAATCCAGACTTGATCAGGCAGTGTTGTGTTTACATGAACACTGTCTTAAACTTCTAAGTCACCAAGATCCAGGAATAGTTTTTTAATGACCATAAGACAATTATTTTGAACAGTGACTTTTAACAGTCTGTGGTCTAGATTTACTATGGCTTTGCACCTGGCACAAACCCTGTTTTGGTGTTAATTTGTTACTGTCTCTATTTAATTATGAAGTGTAGTGGTAATTAAGTGCCTCAAGGCAAACAATGACAAAGGGACACAGTGATCTTTGGGCCTCTTCCTGTTGCATATGAAAGAAAGCTTACTTTTAAAATCACAAAATTTGTAGATGGGGATTTTTTAAAATTATTCACAAAGAGTAATTTACTAAGCTTTGTGCCTTGCAAATCACTGCCAAAAGCATACTTATTAAGTAATGTAAAGATGACGTGGAATCTCTAAACTAGGAAGAGTCATGGAATACCTGTTTAGTTTTGTTTTTCATTTATGTTAGCTTCTGTTTTAATGGAAGGCCCACAATGTCAGTTGCTGAGATGTCATCCACATTTTCCCATGTATTGTGACTGAGTTCGGAGGGATTTTACGTTAAATGGTGAGGAGGCTGCGATGTACTGCAGTCATATGCCTGAGACATTTAATCTGCCCTGATATTTATTAAAAAGAAAAAGACATGAGCAGGGTCCGAAATTAACACTCGGCAGGTGCCAAATGCAAGTAAATTTTTCGTTTGGCGAGTAAATCTGAGAGGGCTATCCGCCAAATGGCGAGTAAACATTTGTACCAAATAAGTCATGTTTTTCAGTTTTCGTGGATTTCTTCTTTATGTTCCTCTGCTGTCTGCATGCAAGAATGATGCGCACATACACAAACATACACTGACGCAAACACTTGCACGTGACACGACAACGCGCTCGCACTATTTCAGTTCTGTTTACCGTTTAGCTAAGGCTTATTAAGTAGGGTAAATATGTGGAAGTTTTTAGCAGGAGCCTGACAGCTTTTCATATGAAAGCACAATGAACTGGAGGATAAATCAGCAGGGCTTACAGCCCCAAACAGAAAGTTCAGTGAAAAGTTATGGTTTGGATACAGACTTCACGGGCTGTGTGAAAGCACCAAAAGTAGAGAGGGAGGAGTCTGATTATGTTTTAGTTAATGAATTCAGTCATTAACTAACATTACTTAAAGGAAATCTGATTCTTTGATAATAGGTATATTTAGTGGTCCTTTGTGTAAAGGTCTGTGTAATTAAAATAAAGATTTAACATAGGTTTGGTAAATAATAAGATGTGGTCTACTCAAGTAGTTGTAGAAAATGATATTTCTTGGTTTTTAATCCACAGTTCATCTACCATCATGTAACAGAGCATCACATATATAAGTCAGCTATTTGTGTTGTCTTCCTTACCATTTGCTACTGGGCTGTATCTACTCTGCTGTTGTGTACCTTAACATTTATGCTATCAAGATAGTGTTGCATTAGGACCTATCTTATCTCATATAAAGTTGCACTGCTGCAATGGAAAAACAAGCAAGGCCTGCAAATATGAATAGTTTTTGATGCGTTTGCAGATGTTGGTTTGATACAAGTCTCCCTCTTTAACAGTGCTTGAATGCCTCTTTCCTAGTTTCTATGTCCCTATTAACCTTGAAAAAACTGAATGGCTAGAGGTGATATGAAAGGGAGCAAGTTGAGTCATAGTAGTTCTACAGTGTAAGTTCTTTTTTTAAAAGTGATTATTATTATTCTCATTTTTAACATTAAATCAGTTAGGGCTGCACAATGTGCATTATCTCAGAAGACTGCTTGGACAGCAGTAAATGGTCGACCTTTTTCTCAGCAGACATTTTGCTTTGGACAAGCGCAGGTGTATTAGTAAGGACTGCATTCCACTTAGAGGACGTTCTCAGTGCTCAGTGACTCACCAGCATGCCTGTGTACAGAAATGGAATGCAGCCCTCATTGATATGCCTCATCTTAACACCAATAATAAAGTATTTGTTTGTACATCACAAGTTACATCCTCATCACAATTTTCAACAATAGTATAACATATTGCATGTTTTCATTATATCATGCTGCTCCAGCTGCTTAGCAGCAACTGTATGCTCCAGAGTATTACTTAATTATAAGTACAGAATTTTTGCATTGTGGTAATATTTTGTGAACAATAACAAAAAGAAACATAGAAAACTAAAATGGAGAATCCAGATTTAAAATGTACTGTAGTCACTTACATTTGCTTCTTTTTGATGAATTTGAATGCAAAATAAAAAAAATTAAAAAAGCAAAATAAAAAAAAGAAGAAGAATCGAGAGATATATGCTTTATTTGAATCGTTCACAGGACATGAATCAGTGGAAGATGGTTCTGCTGCATAAAAAATGGTTTAGGGTGTTTACTGTTTCTGTTTAACAGTGAAATGCTGTTACTAAAAATCATCACTCCTGGGGCTAGAAGCCAAAAACCAAAACAGTTGTTTAAACAGTTCTTAAAGTTTTGCTGTCATGAAATTTTAAAGATGACTCCAGGATGTAGTGCTAAGGGGAAAAAAAATCTTAGAGGAGTTTGTGAAGGTTGGTTTGAATTGTGGAAGAATCTGGACTGGTGGTTTCAGCCTGTACACTTAAACAACCAGAGCTCAGTGGAGAAAGACACACAGCAGCTTTTTTAAAGAAAAATGTAATTTAAAAAACACATAAACACTTAATTGTATTTATTTTCTTTATGTAACATAAACTAATATTTATTTTAGTTTGTGCACAAGGAAACAAAAAGACCACCCCACCTGCAGTAAGACATGGTGGCGGTTAAATCATGCTGTGGGGCTTCTTTGCTGCCTCTGGTGCGAGAGGCCTTCTGACTATAACAAGGGAATGAGTCAATCAAAAGATTACCAAGATATGTTTGGATGATATTTCTTACCCATACTCAGAAAACTAGGAAATCAGTGTTTGAACAAGATAAAGACTCCAACCACATAAGAAAAGGTTAAAAAGGACAGAAGTGGATGCTTTAAAACAGACTAGCAATGAGCTCTGACCTAAAACTCACCAGAAACTGTTGGAAAAAGCTGAAATATGTCTGCAAAAAAAGACAACTGAAAAATTGGACATAGCTTGATTACACAGGAGTAAATAGTCTAAATGGTTACAAAAAGAATAAATGTTGTAAATGTCTCTCTGAATAAATATTTGCATTACAAAAGTGCCAATAAATGTTCCAGGGGTTCGTATTCAGTTTGGATTATTTCACTACTTGTATAAGTTATTTTTTTCTCTTATTCAGAGGCCTTGGGCATTTTATTGAAATATTCAGATAATTAAATAGTTCAGATATTCTGAATTATGTAACAGAAATTAAGCAGGTGGCAATAATTCCGACCATCGGTGTTGTTGTCAAAATGCAACCAAAAAAAGATGCATATTTTAGATTCCACAGTCATTTAAGCATAATTTTCCCTCCAATTGAGGTTAAAAGAGCCACAGAATCAATGATACTTTCTCCAAAATACCAGGATAAACAGAGTTAGCAGATGGGCACATCATGACAGTTTTCTTCTTTTTTTTTTACATTGCATGCTCTGCTTTTTTGTCCGGTTATGAGAACACTCAGACAAGGATGAATGTGAATGAGACATATGGGGAAACATAGCCTGGGGGCTTCAAAACACACATGCTGGTAATTCAGAACATATTTACCATTTTTCATGATGTTTCATTCAGTTTAGAAATGTCCAACTCATAACATCTGTTCACAAAGATGTTTCAAGGCAGGCTGGCACAAACAGGGCGATCATCATGCATGACTTTGCATTTCAGAAGAAAAACTGTCGAAAAATTTGCAAGGAAGTCCACTGATTTCTGGTTGTTTTTTTTTTTTTTATGTAGAGTAGATATGAAATATTTATCTGAGCAACATCAACCTGCAAAGGTTATATATTAATGCATAAGCATCAGTCACACTTTGAATGACATACATGTCTTCTTAAATCTTTGCAAGCTGTAAAGTCTGACAACATTTATGTTTTTCATATAGCGTAAACATTTTTATAGTGCGGGGTAATTCCAGCATTTATGAATGACCCCAGGTCAATCAGTGCTGGCAGTTTGGATGTTTTCGGTGAAGCAGGAAGCAGCCAAAGAGGAAATCACGAGAAGACGCATGGATGAGCAGCAGCTCAATAGGATTTGGACATAAAGTCAAATCAGCAAGCTAAAGTGACTTGCTCACTTTTAAGTAAAGCAGGTGCTCCATCTTCTGCAGTTAATTAAGGTTGAAAGCAGCATTAGTACATGTTGTATCTGTGACTTGTCACGTACAGATCATTGGATGTTTTCTGGATCATATTCATTATGGTGTGGTGTGTTTTTAAGAACATGACTAAAGGAGCCAGTTTGCTTGTTAAGCGTAGCTTTGGTAGACTTCTCATTAGTGATTTGAAGATCATATCAAACTGACTTTTTGAGGTGTTATTCCACAACAAAAATCTGTAAAGATTGACAGTGGAGATATAACACATTTATGTTGTAATTTCTTGTCATTTTCCGGTGCTATCACACGCGCACACCTGTGGACATGCTCAGACACTTTTATTGGGAGAAGCTGCAAGCTTTGATAAAGCTTTTCCTTTTAGCTTAAACACCACATCATCACACTGGTGTAGATATGTCTTAAGAGAGAAGAAGAGTTTACCCAGGAGCTGCATTAATATATGAAATCCTTTTGTAAGATGTGAACTTAAGATATATGCTGTTTCTCTGCCCTGATCTCCCACAGTCACATGCAAAAGCAGCCCTTGGAGACCCTCTAGTAAAGGCAGTGGAAGATAAAAAAAGGTGGTGGAAAGAGAGAGAGAGAGAGAAAGAGAGAGAGAGAGAGGGGGGGGATCCTTTTGGTCTGTATTCTCATTTATTATATATATCAGGTTGTAAAATGTCTTGAAGGAATCTCTGCTTTCTGTGAGTTCATAGGTGTGGATGTAGCAAAACTTAATTGGAGAAATTCTTGTGGTGATGTATAAGTTGAGCAAATATGCAAAAGTGTTTGAGGCCACAGCCGCATGAGGTACCTTACCAGAAGCACGTCATTAGCATGTCAGTAGTCGTGCGCATGTGCTCCACAAGAACTGAACCGTGTAGACTGGTTAGATAGTTAAGATTTATCTGAGGCACTCACGCTGCAAAAGGCAGACATACTGTAATTGCAGGGCTCTTTGAAAATGACATCACATTAGTGGTTGCCAGTCAATTGCACGTAATAGGTTCTGCTACCATAAGATTACTAGAGTAATTGAATCAATGGAAAAAGGACCTCATACATCGTATAGACAGCTGTAGATAACAGTTTTTGGTAATAATAATACCCTAATCTATGCACAAAATAGAATATTTTCTTACAAAAAAAAGCATGACATTTATTGTGTATGTAATAGGTCTGCCATTAGGCTGGAATTGCAATTTTGTTTTGTATCAGTGGGGGGAAAAAATAATAGGTAAACACATTGATGTGCTTTTTCATTCTGCATTGCATTTTTATTTCTGTTTGCATTTGAACACATCACACCTCCAGTTACAGTCATTTCTCTCAATAACAGTATGATATTATGGCCATATCCTCCAGCCTTACATGCCTTTGCCCATTCAGGTCAGAACAGATTGTTAATTTAGCTCCGAGTCTGATTTTCTCCTCATAAAGAAACCCCAGTAGAGTAAGGTTAATAAAATATTTTACTGCTGTTATTTGATGGCCATAGAGCTACAGCTAAATCAGAGGTACAGCTTTCTACACTAGATTTATATGTCTTTAAATTATCTTGTGTAATACCTTTCAAGTGTTTTAATGGAAGTCGTCTGTTGGATCTTTAGCAGAGTAGAAAATTGGCCCTAATGTTTTTTTTTTTTGAGAGAAGTGCCCTGCCATGCACACCCTTGTTGTTCAGAGTTCTCCTTATGTCCATGAACACTAACACCAGTGAATGTGAGAGAGAGGGTTTTAGATGCTTAGAAGGTACTCAGGGTTTTCTGCAGCTTTAGGATCAATCCGTTCCAGTATCGGTATCGAGCTCTGATATTGATGTGATTGATGGATTGGATATTGGGCTGACACAATATGTTGATGCAGGATCAGTTCATGAAATATTTCCAGTAGAACTGGTATATATGAATAATTATGGATGATTTACGTTATTTTACTCCGACTATCTAGTTGGGTCGCAGTGTTACCAAACACTTGCACTGACAAGTCTGATGGAGGACGAGCTGCCTTATTATTAATGCATGTTATTAATTTCGGTATATTTTGGTCTGGAAACATAATAAAGCATAACTACAATTGCATTGTGTGTACAGCCAAGGTTTCCAGGGTTCGGTGTTGTTCAGCTAAAAAGGGAAGAGTAAATAGTATCCAGCAGACATTCACTGAAGCGTTCCAGTGTGGTAAACTTTGAGCAGGCAACGGAAAAACTGAAGGGATTAGATCACAGAGAAGTTGTTCCAATTCATCATTCTGGTCAATCTGTCTCTATCTGTCAAAGATAATTATGGAAAAGTCCGCTAGCTAACATGCGGTAGTCCTGCGTGCCAATGCGACTCACATAAAGAAGGCGAAAGAAGATGTCAGAATCTCCCCAGGTTGTGTTGTCCACATGCTGCAGCTTGTTGAGCATGGCAGGCTTATTTCACAGCGCTGCGTTAGCAATGCTTTCACTAATGCATGTAAACATGTGGAGCATTTTAAACAGTTCAATTTGTAGGATCTTCAAACTGAACTAAAAGTTTTTGCAAATCGGCCCATAAATCCGGCTATATTGAAGAGCAGCTTCTACGATCAGAAACGAGCCATGCAAGCCGATATTGGAGACCACAATCTGTTTGCAACGCTTTCAGATTAGCTAGCATTCCCAGATTATTCAGATATATCCTGCTTCCCTTTCAGTACATTCTCTCGGACCATAAATATTAAAAACTTAGTTGTTACTGCTAAATTATAACCACCTTTGCTTTTATTAAAATTATGAAGCAACAATAGACATTGTATTCGAGTTATTTTAGAAGGTTTTTTTTCCAATAAATTATTCTGGAAATTCTTAAAATTGGATTAATTTTGCTTATCAGTTTCTCTCTTATCAAGAAGTGATGCGTGGTTTACCTCAGCCTGTATGATACTTCACACAATAACAACAGTAGTAATAATGGCGATAATCACAATAATGTTCACGTAAACTGATTTGTTATTGGAAAATATCAGTATCAGCCCATATCCAAATTTCAGATATCGGAATCAGATCGGAACCCCAAAAAGTGGATTGGTGCATCTCTAGTTATCAGTGACTTGCTGACTATTACATAGCCACAGAATTAGTCTGAGCTTTTGAGAATTTCATTTCCAGTGAAGATCAGACTTTGATTGAAGCAGTCTGTTATTTCACCTTTAGATGAACTTCAGATCTTAAAAGGTTGTTTTTTTTGTCGCTCTTAGATGTAATATTTTATTAAAACATTTATTACACGTGTTCCCTGCTGTTGCCTTCTCTGTTCTTACATCAGCTGGTAGTGCGTTCCCAGAATGCACTGCAAGACATTACAGAATATGTCTAAACTTTTTTAGATTCTGCTTACAAAGAATGGTTAAATCAATAGAACATTTAGACAGCCCATTAAGAAAAATACTTCCTTCAGCAACTACATAGGCCAAAATGTTTGACACAAATTAGTAAAAGTTTTTATTTCTGTGAGTTTGCAAAAGTCTAAAGAAGAAAGTATCAACATACTGTACAGACTTTAGTGAAATAACATTTTCAAGCATACTTAAGCACATGTGTTATTAAAGAAACAAATCCATTACCCAGGCCCTCTTGACTGACCCTAAAGCTGATGGTAAGTGTGTTACATAACAAAAAAAAAAAGAGAGAAAAGATTCAGGAAGGAATAATTAGGTAAAACTTTAAGACTTTAAAATCTCAGTGGTAAGATGATCTGTTGCAAAGGGTGGCAAATTGTAGCTCTATTCTTATTGCTATATATTCTGCTTGAGCTGCAGGGTGGTTTGGTGGTTAGCACTGTCCCCTCACGGCAAAAAGCTTCCTGGTCTGAATCTCAGCCGGGTTATTTTTAAGGTTACCTCCGAGTACTTCAACTTCCTCCCGCAGTCCAAAAACATGCCGTGACGGCTAATTAATGATTCTAAATTGACCTTAGGAGTTAGTGTATGGGTATCTAGCCCGTGACCTGCCCAGGGTATCGGCTCTCGGCCCCCTTACAACCCTGAATTAGATAAAGTGGGTATAGAAAATGGATGGATATCATCTCCTCTTAATTTTCTAATTTCTCAAAAGAGATATTCATCCCAGTGTGTTAACCAAAATGTGCATTTCTTAGAAGGGTCCTCATCGCATAATTTGGCTGTTGTGCTCTGAATGAGATTAAAACAATCTGCAGCATAATTTTAATGTAACTCTGAGCAGACAGTTGATTTCCTTTCACACTGTAATATCTTAAACTGTCAGAAAACTATGGCATTTATTGCTGCTGTGTTCAAGTATCCCTTTGCGCATGTAGAAAGCAGAAGCATTCATGTTGAATAGAAATTCTCAGCAGGACAGAAAAACAATTAGTTTATGCAGTGTGATAAAATGTGGTTTGTTTTTTTTGTTTGTTTGTTTTGTATGTGCTTAAAAAGTAAGATACATAACCAGGTATAGGACTTTGGTATTCAGAGCATAATGTGTTGTCTTTGCTCAAATAGGGTGCACAAAATAATTGAGTTTGAATTGGTTATGCCTGGGGCTAAGTGCTAAAACAAATCTTTAAATGAAATTCATTACAAGCAGGGTTACCGTGCCCAGGTGTTATTGAATTCATTTCTCATTTTGACCTGATTTAGAAAGATAACAGTAATAAGTGAGACTGGCAGAAAAGATGACAGGGACATTGCACATCATGGCTTCCCTTCAGATTAAAATGCAGTGAGCCTCAATGGCTTAATTGATCTGTGCAGATGGTGTATTTTCTTTTTGAGTTTTCTTTAAATTGTTTTCCACAGCAGGATACGATGTCATTTTCTTAAACAAATCCATCTGTGCTGAAGCAGTAACTTTAACAAAAACTTGGAATAAAGCCCTAATAATAAATATTTTAGTGTTATATTTAGCTAAATGTAAGAAATAAATAAATAAATGCTTGTTTCAAGCACATTTTTTGTAGACATTCAGTGAAGGACAATTTAGAATGACATTGCTGTTTGATGCAGTTCATTGCTCTTCGCTTTAAGTGCAAGGTTGATAAGACCCCCACCACCCCCACCACCACCACATACCTGCATACCACTGAAATTAATGAGGAAAATGAGGCTAATGACATGATCTAACGCATCCTCCTGGTTATTTGGCAATATCGGGATGCGTCACCAGCCTCACTCTCATTTTCTTCCTGTCATATTCAATCAGCGATTCCTGCCTAAAATAAAAGCGAGTCTCTGCCGTGACCGTGTCCAGCAGGCTGTTTCTGTGCCTGGCCTCCACACTAACGTTTCCTTTTTTAGTTATTTTTTTGTCACAGTTGGGGTTGTTCTTAATATATACGTGGCTTCATGAATAATAGATAATTTGGTAGTTCCAACATTTTTGTTTGAAGATGCACTTTGTAATTTGTAGTAATAAATGTGTGGCCTTCTAAAGTACATTTCCCAGTGGAATAAATGTTGTAGATCATTTGCAAAAGAAAGTTATTAGGTAATTGTTATCTACTAACTCTTTTGAAATACTTTTGCCTGCTGACAGACAGTCTTAACTTGAAATAAAAGCGGTTGCTGGGTAAAAACTGTATACCTGGACAGTTAAAAGGATCCAGGTAATGGGGTAACAGGGAATTTAAATAATAAGTCATTTTATAGTTGGAATTAATGTACCAAATGACAAAAGGCCCTTGAATGCACGGCATTTTACAAATGAACTTGTGACCGATGACCTACATTAAAGTCGGAATTGATTTAACAGAATGAAAGGCTATAATATTTGAGTACTATTTGTATTTTCTTTTCTTTTTTTTTTCTTTTTTTTTAGGTCTAACGTTCTTCTATAGGACGTCAAGCTTTGTAGAATCATGTATCAGTTTGGTTATTGGTCACAATTACCTGTAATTTTAACCAGATTGGGGTAAAGGTGTGAAACATACTGTCAGTTGTGACATGAGTATGCAATAAAAGAGTGTTCCTTAGAAAAAAAGATCCTTTGTTTTTATTGTTATAACATAACTGGCTCATTCATGTGCACTCAGATTGTAATTGCAATAACTTTTAAATTATTATTAAATCCACTGCTTAAATTGAGTCAATTTTGGAAGGTTTTTTGCATCACAAGATAAAGTTTTAGTTGAAATGAATTACCATCGCTGTGAGTTAAAAAATTTAACATTTCAAACAATCATTTGCAGATATACTGGAGTGCTTGAATATCTGTGAAGTTTATAAGATTGTATTTGTGCATAAATATGATTTAAAACATCATCAGGATTTCACACAAATTTTAAAAGTAATTAAATATTTTGCTTGGTTCTCATGCGTAACTTAACCTTTCTGTTAGCCTTGCAGTAGTCATATCAGCGTAGAGGAATTGTTGACCGTTAGCTTTTAAATCTTTGATGTTGATAAGTTTCATCACTTGAATTGTTTGCTTCAAGTCCTTTGACTTAGCCATTTCAATAAATACATTTAAATCTTTGGTGGAACAACTTGGATGTTTGGAGCAGTCTTGCTTGATGACCCACTTTCTCTTGAGATCCAGATCCATCAATGACAACAAGCTGTCCTAGCTTAAGCCTGGTACACACATAAGGATTTTTTTAATCTTATGAGATGTTTTATCTGGTCGAGACCTCACATGGGAAGATAAAAAATCAGGCATCAGATTTTGATCATACTGAATGTGGTGTGCTCCGATAATCTAATCACAGAAAAACACACACATAACGATACTGTCCCGCAACTGATCTACAATCAAGTCCTCCGAGCTGGACATCTCACATGACCAAACGTGATCTAACAAAAACGTAGAAAAGAACCATAGCAACAACCGGCAAAAAAACGAAGAAGAAACATAGTAACAACTGGAAAACACAACACCCAGCATGGAAGAGGATATATAGGACCAAAAAATAACAGACTGGAGACAGCGTGAACACAGACTTTCTATCCTTCCTTGTTCCCCAGCCAGGTCGCTCTCTGATTAGCTACATTCTGTCCCACGTCACCATCCACACTGTCACACTCCAGGACTCGTCGGCACTTCAGGTTTCCTCACACACATGAACCGACCAAAGTGATAATTGTATAGGCTCAAACCATGATATTCCCCGCACCATGTTTCACTGATGGGATAAAGTTATTAAGCTAGGATGCTATCCTTTCTTTTTTTTCAGTCTGATTGAAAGCAAAACATTCTTTACTTCCAACAGTTCTCGAAAATACTTTTCAATAGTTGACCCATTTTTATCCAAATTGGCCTGTAGCAGGCAGCAGATGGGCAACAGTGTTAAACGTTTTTCTGATGGTCAGCTCACACATTAACATTACTAACATGATGTCACTTTACAGATCCTCAGAATTTTTTTTTTTTCTTATCACTATTGCAGACCTTTATCTTTACCTCTAAGAAGGATTATTAACTTCCTGAATACCTTCATTTATACATTCAGTCTGTCTGACTGTTTGAAAACATGATGCTGTTTAAGATGACATTCATATGTAAATACAGATCATTTTAAAATGTTCACTTAAATAAGCATTGCTGTACAAAATTTTTATTATTTATTAACTATTTTCGACACTGAAATTGAATTTTGAAGCCTTTGTGGACACCTGTTCAATACTTTTCTCAGCATTTTTATTACCAACAATTTTTTCCATTCTTTTCTCATTTTCAGATTGATCCTAAGGTTGCCTTTCCCCGACGCGCCCAGCCTAAGGTAAGAATAAAATGGTCATTTAATGTGCTTGTCACTAGCTTACCTAATTTTGTGTGCTCAAACAGCAGATACAGAAATACAATACCTAGTCTGGATCCATTGTTCTTTACTTGTTTATACAGTTTCCCTAAAAGCATAAAAATATTAGATTTAGACAAAAACATTTTCAGCAATATTGAGATTATGCTATTATGTTATCCATATTCAATCTGGCCTAGCTGTTTTAAGTGTTTAAAAGAAATGTTTTTTTTAAATGTACTTTTTCGTCCTTTATTCAAATTTGGTGGCATGTGATGCAAATTTTAGTCAGCAGTGGTGTTAAATCACTACTTCTCTATCTGTTTAATGCAACAGAGTACAAGCAGTGAAGCCGTCTTGCTTTGGTAATTCGTTGGCTTTGCTTGTGACAGACAGGTTTTGATGAATGCATCTGCAGAGAATGTTAGCTGATGTTTGAAAGTTTCATTCTGTGGAAAGAAAGAATCAAGACCCTCCTGTCTTGCATTGGCTGTTACAATGTTTTTGATGGTACACATTAATGTTAAATGGCAAGTTTTATTTTCAAGTGAATAGGCTGATATCTGCCTGACTGAATTTGCAAGAAATGAATGGTGACTTCTCTCTGACAGTGATGAATTACATTTACTGACTGAATTATTAGTCTGACTTGTTCTGCAGCATTTGGAGTTGAATGAGACTGAATGACATGAGTGATTTAGAAATATCTTCATTGTGTTGCATGCATGTTGAAATTGTCACAATTAGTACTGAAACAATGGGTGATTTAAGAAATAAGCCAAACTCTAATCATGCAGGAACTGTCACACAGGCTCTTCATGATGTGTAATATCTTTTCTTTTCTTGATTACTGGTCTTGAGCGGTTCTATTGACAATTAAATATTCAGCATGTGCAGATGGTGCTGTGGCATAGTCAAGGGCTTTGTTGACATGCCCCCTTACACCATCCCCCAGCTATTAATGTGCAGACTATAGCATGGTGCAGTGTACCACTGTTCAGCATCTCTATCGGGACTTCTTCTACCTAAACCAGGTGGAAATCGATAATAGATTTTCTCCCTTACCCTGGATCACAGAGAGTGGCATTGTTAAAGAGTTTTTCAGATTTCAGATGAGGAATTGGCAGGACAGGCTTTCAAAGCCAGAGCACATGGTGACTTACGGATATCGACATATGGTTGAGAAACTACCAGTGTTTTTCCACATTTTCTTACATGGAAAGTCTATCACTTTAATTTCCCTGTTCTGAGCTCCACTCATAAAAGTTGCTGTCAAACAGCTTGGTTGATAGTTGATGATGCCTCCAGTTTTAAGTGAACAAGTGACTCAGCTTGCTGTTGTGGTTATTGCTTTTAAAAAGAATTAGAATCACACTGCCCTTTTGCAATAGTTCAGAGGAAAATACAATATTTTAGGTGTTGTACATATATATATTTTTTACAACTCAGTAGAATAATGACTCCAAAACAACACAGTAGAAGCCTTGCACCAATGATTTGTAAAATGGCTATAGGGCAAACTTGATAAAAAAGAAAAATGGTTGTATTGAATGTGGATTATGAAGGTTTTTTTAAGCAATGGGATTAAGCCAGATAGATTAACATTGCAAAGGGTTTGTACTTTATGTTCAATTGATTTAATACTTTTAAAAGAAGTCCCATTCTGAGGTTTTCATTCCGAAAGTCCTCTCCGTTTTGCATGTGCTTTCTTTTGTCACTCTTTCCCCTCCACTGTCTGCTTGCCTGGCTGCTTATGCAGCTGCTGAATAGGTTTCCTTTTTGTTTAAAGCAGCTCGGCTTGGCAGGTGCCTCGTGGCACGAGCTTAAGGGAGCAAATCGTGACGAGACCAATCAGCGTTAATTTTCTCATGAGTAACAAGACTTTGCTGGTAACCCTGTCAATGACCTCTCATTGCTCAGTGCTGCAGCACAGTAAAACTATAGAGTATGTACATCACGTAGAGTATTGCAGAAAACAGGTAGGAGGTGAAGGTGAACAAGGAGGACATTTCACTGTAAACAACTGTGGGTGTTTGCACTGCGATGACAGGATCACAGAAAAAAACAACTAGTAGCAGACATACCTGACACTGCCCCAAACTGTGGACAGTCCCACTGTAGAGCCTGATCAGATTCATGATGTTTGACCACAGCCATTAAATTTTATTTAAACAGACAGTCCCCCTAAGTTCATTTACATCTGATCTAACATTAATGACAAAATCAATTTGTTTAGCTGCATAAATCTGGAGAGAAGGGAATGATTAAGGACATTATTGCCTGAATTGAAGGTTCTTGTATTTATAAGACAAATGGTAGAATATTTTTATATATATATAT
>JBAMHW010000017.1:6022887-6036617 GCA_037177495.1 Rhadinocentrus ornatus
TATCATAATATATTTTAGCTCAGGTTCTGCAAATGTGACCAAATAAGTCACAGGGCACATTTTGCCCCTGAATCACACCTTGTGTTTGAGAATCATGTATATGTATGACTTGAGTAATCTTATGTTTTTGTGACCATCTGCACTATAAAATTGGTAAAGGGCACATAGGCGAGATAACCACAGGCCCCGTCAATCAAAGAAAACAGGTTAAAGAAATGCAGACTGTCACACACATTACAAATGAATAATGTCCCCCAACCAAAGCTTATCTTAAGACTTAAAAAGAACATTTTGTATTATAAATAGAGGCTTTGCTTACAAGTCATGTCAAAGGTATCAATATAGACTGGTCCACAAATATTCGGGGATTAGCTTGCATCTGAGGATGATTGACAGATGAGAATGAAAGGATTAAACAATCATGATGTGATGCAAAGTGCTTTATGCACATTCATTTATGCCTCGTTTCCTCCTAGCCTGTCTGGGGATGGCCGTGGCTTTGTTAGATAGGCAGGTGGAAGTAGCTTTAAAATGGCAGGATTTCTCTGTAAAGGTTTCAGCATCTTAACATTTAGTTTCACACCAAGAAATTCTTGATCCACCCTCATATTAGCAAAAAATACTCTGTTCAATGGTAGTTATCACCTGCATTGTTGTGATTTATTGGAGCTTAATGTTGGAATATGGATACAAATAGAGATACTAAATGTGTTACAGCATTATTTTGTTTCCCATAGCGATGGTAAAGTTATTTCAAGAATTCACACCTGGTGATTGGTTAGTAGATGTGATAAGTGCCTGGCAAGTTAAAATGAGAGGGTCATTTTTTACTCTTTTTTTTTTTTTAAGATTGCAACATGCTGCTTGGATTAATAAGTGTGAAGTAAATGTGAGGTGTTCAGTCTCTTTAAAAGCCAAATCAACAGATCCTGATGTTCAGCATCCAATTTTTCATGTAGATTCTAAACATTGTTTTAGATAGAAAAAAACCTGATTGATATATCTGGTCTCCAAAATCAAGTCTAAATATTCAAAGGTTTCATTTAACTTAAACAACTTGGTTTCTGACCTATTAAGATTACAGCAATTCTGTTGGGAAAATAAAGTGAATGTGTACAGAAAGTAGTGAAGATGATGGTGTAATGATGCTATATGTTGTCTCCCTGTTTGATATTTTCCTGTAAGGCTTAAACTGAAACATGTAAACGAGGCCTACTCTCAGTTTCCTGAAAATCAAAGGGAAGGCTTCTGCCGACATTGCTCGAGATTTACCACTCAACTGTTGGCGTCATTACTGCTGCAGCCGCTGCTTTTGTTTCCCACAGTGGAGTCACACACAACCACGGCATGTCCCAGCATGATTTTAATTGCCAGTGGGACTGTGGCCACTTCAGTGGGAGATGAGTTCTGATGGCTTGTTATGGAAATGAAAGGATGGAGCAGCTTTGATTTTCAGAGCAATGGGCGTAACCCTTTCCTTACACCTTGCAAAAGGATTTTGCCTTGTACGCCATCCACACTGGGTCATCACTGTGACCCCACTGTGCAGAGTTTTGAAAAAAAACGAAAAAAAGCAACAAAACAAAACACGGTTGTTGGTTCAAAAATAAATATATACTGCATAAAAACAGCTGTGACAACACTTTCAGAAGTCTGTTTATCTTGTTTACACTGACAGTTCTTTCCTAAGACTTGTCACATTCACCTGTCGGAAGGATAAGAGTGTGAGTACACTGGTTAAGGTAATTTTGAGCAGTCAGAAATATCATCAAAGCAGAGTCCCAAATGTTACTTCAGAATGTCACAGCAATGACGCTGGCTTCCCACTTCATGGCCTAATGTTACTGTTGTTCGGTCTATTACAGCTGGAGCTCTCTCTCTTTCATTGCCTCCATCTTTGTTTCACCCACATCCTTCACATGTCACATTCTTCTTTACCCCTTGCAACTTTCTTTGCCTCTTTCTCCTCTACTGTGAATGGCAAAATGACCAATACAACCTCCTCCACTTGTCTGCATACCACACATTTCTCTCAGGGACTGTGGGTGCTTTATGCACTTGCTTACAGTAAAAAAAGGAGGGGGAAAAAACTCCCAGGTTAGCGTTCTAGAGATTTTCAGATCATCAAGTCTCAGTGTTTGTATAAGGTATAGTAAAACAAAAAGACACATACATCTTTCTTGTACCCCTGACCACGCATACTGCATTTGAGGCAGAGCAATTTTTAATGAAATTTTAAACAATTGCTTATACTGTCTTATTCAAACATTTCTGTTTACTCTAGCTTTCATTGTTCTTAATTGTTCTCTCTCATGTCTTTACCTTTCTGTGCACTTTTCTCCCTTAATTCTTAGTTTTTATTTAGGATAACAAGGCCTTGTAAATCCAGTCTTCCACCTTGCTCAGCTATTTGATCTAGATCTTGTATTATGATATTCCCCTTCTCAAAATGATCCTAATTTTAAATGACACAGCTCACTGCTGGGAAAATGAAACCTCCGTAGCTGCCAGCCTCTTTGAATGTCCCAGTGAGTTTATTAAAAGCACCAGCTTCCTCGTTACAACTCAGATCTGCACAGCTGTATGAGGCCAAAAGAATATTCAAGGACAAAATTAAATAATAATGCAACTTAATGTTGTATCATTATCTTTGATGAGTATCTCAATTCACAACAACGAGTCCTCTCTTGTGTTTTTGATAAGATAGAAGATTATTTCTCTATTAGACATTACATTTTAAAGCAGAAGAAAGAGTAGGGATGTTGTGCAGGCTATTATCCAAACTTGACATTGCATTTCAAGGCACAGGTCTTACCCTGATGAGTGACCATCGTGTCCGACTGATAAATACTTGCTCTCTTTCTTGATAAATGTACTTCTGAAAGTGGGTTTTACAATTGACACTAAATGCACCGAGGTTTCACTGAGACAGCTCAAGAGTTAAAGGGACACTCTGATACTGAACAAAGAAAACTTTGACCAAGATGTCTGAGAAGTGACAAGTTGATGGGAATTCTTCAATGTCACTTTCTTCACATCCCTGAAACAAACACATGTGCAGCCAACATAAATAAACCCTCCCTCAGATAGACGGTGACACAAAGAGTTTTCCTCTCTCCATGGTAATGGCTGCTGTGTCGAAGCTGGAGATGGGTTTAAATCCCTGACCCGTCAGCTCCTTTGCTTTCAGTAGCCTCAGTGGAACCGCTCCAGATGAAAATGGGGCCAGAGCAGAGACATATGAATGACTGTTTGTTTGGTGGTCAGACACAATCACCAACTGAGTGACCCAGTTAACGGGTAGTCAAAGCGGTGCTCAGTTTGATTCATGCGTGTTTTTCTTTTCCGTTTCACACTTTCTAAATGTATCTTGTGTTCTTTTTTCATGCGCTCAGCCAATATTTATGCTTCAATGGAAAGATAAATGATTTGTAAATGTGAATGCTAGTGTAATTATTTTTTGCCGCAGATATAATATGAACACACATTTCTTTTGTTTGAATAATTGCCAGAGCGCTTATAAATGGAGGATATGTGTGTGTGATTGTTCTTTTCTCAGCCTCTCTCTTCTGCTCTGGTCTCCTTGGTTGCGGGTGGAGAGTAATTAGGTTTTCTAGGGGATTGAGGGGCTCTTACAATGCTTACCAATGGCAGCAGTCAGGCAGGCTAGTGCTTGCAGGGCAGAAAGGACAGGGGGCTGTGCAGGAGCCTGGCACTGCTAAACCTGATGCTGACTGACATTAATGAGGACAGCCTGCTAGCCAGGATAGAGAGGAGAGCAGAGGAGAAGAGGGCATGGTCCTTCACAATACCTCTCAAGACCTCTTATTAAAGACTCTGTTCGTACACACACACATACATGTAGAAAACAAACAACATAAGCACGCACAAGTTTAGCATGTACTTTAATGTAGAGTAGAGCAAATGCATCATACGGCTCTTTTGCCACTCTTGCTTGGCTGCTCTCATCAACATCATAAAAGAAACAAAAATAACTTCTGTTGTGATTCAGCTCTGAAATATAATGGTAACACACAGCTCCCGAAAAGGACACTTTGTCTAAAAACATAATGGTGCCAAATGGGACACTAACCCCTGTCTCCTGGGTGAAAGTCCTCTGACTTAAACAACTACTCCAACATTAACCTATGTGGAGTTTTCTGTTAAAAAATTATAGTAGCTTGATAGTTAATAGATAAAAAACTTGAAAGAAATGGGGTAAACAACAACAACAAAAACAAAAGGTCAAGAATTTGATCAAAATAGAACAGAAATGATGTGCCACTGCTCACCTCTGTTTATAGCAGCTTGTTTAAGGGCTGAATTCAACTCATTTTTACCTCTCTCATCTGTGGAGCAGCAAACATAAATAAAAACACATATTACAATGAATAACCTTTGAAGCATGCTATACGTTGCGAGAGAATTTAAATTACTTAGCATGAGAGCTCAAATTAGCACACAGCAAACAGAGCTCACACTATCACACTCTAAAGCTGGCAAAAAATTCTAGACTGGTAGTTTTATTCTTAAATACTGTAAATTTCCATCATCTGCAATATGGCTGTAGACAGTCTAAAAAAAATAATTTACTGGCTCCATAAATTCTGTGAAAACAAACAACAAAGTTTGTTTTCCTAATTGGAATAAGAACTTTAGTCCTAGCAGAACATTGTTAACTAATTAAAGATGAGAATTATACTTGATAGCAAAGAAGCAAAGCAAGAGAAAAAGAGTGACTTCCTACTTCCAAGGTGCAGTGAAAACAGCATGATTGGAAGTGGTTGGAGATAAGATGCGGGTGGACAGGATAGATCTACTCTATGCTGGGAGTATGACTTAACAGTAGCCTAAAAATCGGCATATTTCTAAAGATGTGAAAGATTTCTTTTCTAATTCCCAAATTTAAAAGACATTTGAGTTAGCAGTCACTAAAGACCTAAATATATGCTTTCAAGCATGCTTGTCTGTTTTAAAGTAACACTGAATAAACTTCAGCGGCAACTGAGAAACTGCTGAGTGAAGCCAGCTAAATAAACCCTAATTCACCGTCTCCCTCTATGCTGTGAAGAGCTGGTAGAATGTAAAAGGTCCTCCATTGACCCAGTGTTTGGTTAAAACATGGCGGTTTGTCATGGAACGTTCTGTGGAAGAAGACCTGCTCCATCTGTAGATTTAATTGCCTCATTGTGAGGCGCAGTTATTCTTCTTTGCAGTCACATTAATGAAAACATAGCTTGTTGTATTTCTGCCAGTAGATCATCCTAAATCCTTCGAACAGGGATGTAATTTGTGTCTTACTGCTGTTATAAAAAACATTGATTGCAGTTAGTTATTAGTATTCTGTTTTGTAGTGGTCTCTCATCACAACATTGTCACAAACTAAGTGGCTTTGGTCATCACAAACTAGCAGTGACACTGACCTTGGGTCCTCTCCAGCTGCAGCACTCTTCTTCATTAGCTACTGCAATAACGTGATGTGTTGATTTGGAGGTCTTGTTTTTTTTTGTTTTTTTTTATAAGATTTTTTTTTTATTTCTTCTCAAGTCTCCAACAAATCCAGTGTGAAAAATAAGTGAAACTCACTTTGGAGAGTTGCTTCAGCAGCCAGGGAGGCTGATGAGGAATGCACTCCCTTACTTTTTGACACTGACCCTTTTTAGATTGTGTTTGAATAGTCATGTCATTATCTGTACCGCTTATTCCATGACTGGTCGCGGGGTAAGCTGGAGCTCATCCTAGCATTGTATCAGGTGAGAGGCAGGGTACACCCTGGACAGGTCACCAGTCCATCACAGGTGCAGTGTTTGAATAGAATACAGGAAATAATTTAAAAGGAACGGGCAGTTTAATCAGGATGATGAGTCCTTTTGTGTGGTCAGGGACATCCCCTTGCTGTCCAGTTTAGACTTCTCAATACCTTTTTTTTTCGTTTTCTGCTTCCAAACATGCTGTCTGGGACTGGAATTATAAGAATCAGACAGCAGTTATAGCAAGACGGAGCTAGGATGTGCCCAGATGTGTGAAGTTATACTAGCATGTCTTCGACTTGCATAGCACACCAGCTTATGCTCGTTTATAGTAAAAGTTCAATATTGTGTTCAATGTTAGTTGTACAAAAATATCTTTTTTTTTTCTTTGTTTTATTTTAGAATATGGCTTTTTTACTCACTCAACTCTAAGGGCTTTTTTTTTTTGACATTCAGTGAATCTAGTACCTCTCCAGTTTATTTGTAACTGTAAAAGTAAAGCCTAAGTGTGATCATTATTTTTTGGATGTGTCTGTCTGATTGGAAGATTGCCTGACCAACTCACTCAAGTGTTCTGCAGTGATTGGATCCAGTTGTCATTGCAGACTAAGATGCTTGAATACCGCCTGCCGAATTGCTCTTTCTTACTTTGACATTGTGTGACAGTTCAGATCTGTGGTTTTTATGTGCTGTCCTGATTCTTTTTTCTTTTCTTTTTTCTCTGGGCCCATAGCCCTTCAGATAAAGAATGATATTCTTTCAGCTAGATGAGCTTGTCAGGTTGTTAGTTGTGCCACTGTTAGCGGTATGAGTAATAGTGATGGTCCAAGTTTTCTGGTTGAACATCTTGTTTGGATTATGTTAGTGAATCCATGTTAAAGAGTTTTGGATTTTGGATGGAGATAAAATTATTGTAACTCTGTTAAAGCCACGAATAATGGTTTCCCACTCTTCTCATACATTAAAAATAAATGACATACTTTATTGATCCCAGACTGGGAAATTGCAACATTACAGCCCATTAAAACAAGAGAATAATAATAATAAAGTAAACTGTATGGTACAAAGATATTGTATACCGAAGTACACATATAAACGGTTATATATACATATATACGGTTACATTTTTAATTGCGATTAGTTGCATGAAATATTATGATTAATCGCGATTAAGTGCCAGTAATATTTTTTTTATGATCTATTTTTCTTTACATGAGGTTGGAAACTATGGGCTTTGTTATTATTATTTTTTTTTTTTAACATAATTTTCTATAAATATCTAAATCCTGTAGAAAAAAGTCTGTCTATCATCTTTTAGCAAACGTTTTATGTTTTTCTTTATTTTAAAACCAAAAATGAAAATAAAATGTAGTTCTTCAACAATTGACAACAAATTTCCTATAGTAGATATTTATCAAAAATTACAAGTTGTCTTTTTTAAAAAGGTCTCGTTACATTTTTAAAAAATGGCTTTTTGGAGTGTAAAGGTTGCAGGCCCCTGCACTAACAGATAAACAGTTTTCTGTTTAAACAGCAACAGTTTATATATTTCTTAATATATATAAAAATGAAATAATGATGAAAAGACCAAGTACTCAAAGTCTGAAAAATTATGTAAACACAAATTATGGCTCCTCATGTCCACCCGACGGCGTTAACACGAACAAACGACACACGTTTCTCATTTTCTTTTTAGGATCAGTTTCCCAGACAGAAAAAGTCTCTTCATTTAGATAAACACGTTCTCTCCTGTTTACATGAGACACACCGCTTCAACAGTACAAGACTTAGGATTTAAAATCTACAAGTAAGGTAAAGTGGTATGAATAAGCTAATGTAACTGGATATAGACAAGTGACAAGCAAAATACAAATAGATTTCATACTGTAATTACACATTTCAAAGCCAGAACTTGCACTATTATTTTACTTGTCATTCTCCTTTGCTGTGATGAATTTTTTCTACACCCCAACATGTCTTTTTAGAAGGTGGTTGTGCTGCATCTGTTGTCATGTTGATGTATAAATATTGAAGCTTAATCTCTGTTGTGTGATTAAAGTACAGCAGACTTACAGGTGAGTTATTAGATGGGGAAAAAAAAGGATGCCAGAATATATGTGTTTCAAAAATACATTTGCAAAGATCAAAAGTAATTCTAATGTATGCCACTGTGAATTTGATAAGAATTACTCACTGTTGAACACATTTCTATCCATGTGCTGCATTTCTGAGATTTTCACCTTATGCGAGAACCGCTGAAAAGCCTCTGTTATGCTTGCACACTGCCAAGGCATTGCTTAATAGCTCCCAAATGGCCCCAGTGGCATAAAATCTGCATGGTATTGGTGGTTGGGGAGGACTAGATAGATTCTAAAGGACTGATTTATAACAAAGTGAAGAAGGAAGGACAGACAGCGGCAGCCGCTGTCAGGCATGCAGCTGCACTTTTATGGTGAAGACCTCTCACCTGCTTCTTCTTTACAATCACATGCGATGGAGTCTGTCAGTCACTTCTATAATGATGTACCATTTTTCAATATAAAGAGACATTCTATGGCTTTTTGTTACCTGCGCAGAGCTCAAGTTGTATTTTTATTTTTACGCGGTGATATGACATCTGCTGTAACACGCCACATTGTGCTGCTAAAAAATATGTGGTATGCATGTGTCTGCAATTCTGAATTAGTGCATCTAAGTCAGGGTGCTAAAGAGCTTAGTTGCTCCTCTACATAATGCCTTAGTCCTCAGCTGTGACCTTTCTCTTTTGCACATCATTCACGATTATACTGCTGACATGTTGGCTCATGCCAATAATTTTTCATTGGAGGCACTGTCAGCCACATCATATTTTATCATCTGGATAAATTTGTGTTGTGTTTTCATGTGGGCTCTCCATAATTTGTATTTGTTTGTTTATGTGGCTTTCCTAGAGATTAGATTTTGCATTTATTTCAGCTCAGAAAAGAATTCAGATGCAAACACAATCTGGCATTAGCAGGGAGGAAATGCTGGTAGGAAGTTCTGAAATGAGCAATGTGTAATGAAGTAAAAAGAACAGAAAATGTGAAAATACAGCAAGTATGTTAAAGCAGCCATTAAAGAGTGAGTCCAAACAAATGAAATACAGCCATTGTGCACCATACCTGCACTAATGGAGCCAATGATCAAATAAAACAAAATCTTTTGTCTCATATCTTTGGGATTATTATTGATATTACTGACTTGCATCTAAAAAAGTCAGAAAAATTAATTTAATAACAAAACATGGAGCTGTTTTTTGTAATGCAGTGCACGACAGGCATGCAGCTGATGTTGGATTTAAAGTAATAACAGTTGCTGTTATAGACAGCCAACAAGTGTTTGCAAATTTCCACCAACAGAAGCAAACCGTTTAGCTAGTTGTTGCACTACATGTGCAACATTGCTAATTATCCCCACTGAATACCAAACAATAGCATAATAATACTTCACCTCCACTCACATATGGCTCGTTAACATAGTTCTGAGCATTTTGAGCAACTGACCTTGTTATGCAACTCTTATTGTGCTTCCTTTAGAGTAAAAACACCACCCACTTCGCTCATCACAAAGCAAGGCCACTACTTTTTAATTAAAGGAAATGTTAACTATTGTTTTCGAAATTGAATGAAAGAAATGTTCTTCATTTAATGAAAGCCATTGCATAACTGTTTGCATTTTCAGAAAACATTAAGCGGTAATAGATTTGATTTCTTTTTGTCCTATTTATTTCCAGATATGAAATTGGATATCATACATATTTTTAGCACCTTTACCAATTTCTAATATTTGCTGCTACCAGCTTCCCTACATCAACTGTTTTCCACTTTTCAGGAGGTTTTACAGAGCAGCCCGTTTAAACTTCCATTTATACAGAATCTGCCTTCACCTCATGGTGAAGAGCTTGTTGCTTTTAAATGGAATGAGAGGACCTAATTTGATTTGCTGTGCTTGACACTGGCTCCTATCACATCAACTAGTAATTTATTCCTCCTAATCCTGCCTATTTTGCAATTGCACCGCAGGTGTGCCACTGCTGTGCTGGCATCTTTGGTCACGAAATAATCCGCCCCCTCCAAAATAAAAAGTGTTTTCTGGGACCTACAATCTCTACATGTGGTACAGCAGTGTCGTAAATTCGGACCACTGCCTGTGCTTTCACCTTGACTTGTTAAAAAAGGATCCGTTGTGACACACAGCAGGAAAATGGGAAAAACATCCCCACAAATGACAAATAGAAATAAATAAATAAATAAAAATAAATACTCCTTTTCTGCTTCCTGTTGTTGAAAGTGTGACATAATCAAAGTTAATGCACATGCAGGTCAAGTCTGGCTTGTAACAGTTACATTGAGACTTAATTTTCTCCCGTGTTATCATACCATATTGAAAAGTGTTGACAGATTCATTTCCTGGCTGCGACTGCCTAAGACCATTTTGTGATTTCTAATTGATAGCTACATGTACCAATTTCATAGCACTAACTGATTTTATTGCACTTTTAATTAGGCCAACTTTGACCCTCTGTCCTCTTTGCATTTATATTGATCCAAATTATTTTCACCTTCTTTCCTCATTAACTTTTGCCACATGAATACCACCGGTTGCAACATATGAACCCTTACATGCACTGATGGAAATGTGACTCTTGAATAAATCAAGTATAGTGTAAAACATTAATTGTTTGATTACATATAATTAAATGGAATTTTGAGTTAATGTCCTCATATATGTTCCCAATTTTCAAATAAAGATGTGCAACCTAGAAAAATGGAAAATAAGTCAATAAAAATAGCTCAGTGGAACCAGTCTGGAACAACCACTTAGATGACTAATTGACTACGTGGAAAGTCCTTACATCCGTCATTAGGGAATACAGGTGTGTGACGATTCTCCACTTGGATAAGTCTTTCACAGAGAACTAGTTAATCTCCCATGTAATACTGAGCAGATGTGTATATTGGTATGAATAAACACAGATGAACCTCAATTGAAAAGGTACTTAGTACTCATTTGGATGTCATCCACCACAACGAATATTGAATCTGTTCATCAACCATGTGCAGTCGTTGCAAGCCAAAAAAAAAAAAAATAATTTTTTTTTTTTTTAAAATCCAGCTATGATTTTGTGTTTTAGGCTAAAAGACCATGTCAAAGCTTTTACAGAGGGAATGCAACTGAGAGGCCATGCTAGCTGTTTGTAGTACCACTGCAGGGTGCTTTGCACTTAAATGTATCTTTTATCTTAACAAGGACAGTTTCAGAGGATCATTTTAGGAGAGGAGAGTAGAAGAGCTGACTTTAGTCCTGCTATTAAAGAGTGATGAATGACAACATTCCACTCATTTCTAATGATGACAGCAGTGAAGAACAGACACAGACCAACCAGTAGAGTTTCTATAAGGGGAAATGCTCTTCTACCAAAAGTTGGTCCATGGTTTGTATTTAAATGGTTACACTTAGGAAACTGAACTCTCATTTGATCTAACCTGTGAATTCTGAAACTGTGTACAGCTAAAAGTAGTTCATTGAAGGTAAATGTAGGTTTTCTGAATAATTCTAAAACTCAGCTATTTTTTAGGTTCATTTTAGGTAAAAATGCAGAGATTTAAAAGCACAGCTAGCTGCAGAGTAATTAATTTACATAAAGTTGATGGGACCTCCGGACCACTGGAGATAAAAAAACAAAACAAACAAAAAACAGATAAAAACAATCAACAGCAAACATCCATGAATACATTAGAATAGATAGTGGAGAAGAATTCATTAACTTAATTGCTAATAATATGTGGTGCAACTTAATGAGGCTCTAATTTTCTTCACAGAGTGGACAGTTGGGAGACAGGAAGTGGATATTTATTAAATTAAAGGCCTCTTTTGACCTTCGTTCTTTCTTTTAGTTGAGGGGGGAGCATATTTGTGTGTCTTTGTTGTTCTAGTCAACCTTTTTTGCAGTATTAGTCTTTATCTTCTTGGTTGACTTTATAACTGTAACACTGTTTAATTTCCTTACTTGCTTAATTGAAATTCACATCTCTTTCTCCTCATATATCTTCATGTTGTGTGTGCGTATGCGTATATGTGTGTGAGGGAGCTGGGGGCGGATATTAGTGAAAATGTATTTTCATTCTGAAAGTGGCAAGTGATGGACAGGATCTCACAGACAATGCCCCCTCCCACCACCCGCAGTCTTTTTGTCCGCTGCACCTGTCTTTTAGATTCCTTTCAACCTTGTCTCTTTCTTTTGCACTCTATTCCCAAGTCCATCTTTTCCCTGGATTGCCTCAGCTTGATAAATCTGATGCTAAATTTAGAGACATATTTTTCAAAGTCACCAGGACTAGAAAGAGAGAGGACCACAGACAAAATGGCTTTTCTAATCCATGTTTATCATCTTTTATTTATGTCTTTGACAATAGTGAAGTTGTCACAGAAATCCCCCCTCCGCTCTCTTTTGTCTTCCTGTCGCAGTCATAACTTTTTTTTTTCTTCCTGTCCTGCAATTAAATGTCACTGGTCACATTTAAACTGACTGCATGCTCAGCTAACATCCTTCAGCTCAGTGGGGTTATGCTTTATAAAATTAAGGCTTGTTGAGATTCAAATAGAATATCACTGCTATTGAAATTACAGCTGCAAATGTGCTGTCATTGAGTGCGGCCTTCATTACTCTCCTCTTATTTCCTGAAATTCCTTGTTAGATCTAACATCATTTGATTACAATATGGCACCCAGCAAGACAGAAATTATGTGTGTTCATCCTGGAGTGGTTTCAGCTGCACCTTACAAGCTTTATTAGCCACAGGCTAACACATTAACAAATAAAAACTGTAAAGCATAGCAATAGACACATAAAAAAGGCTGTAATCTGAAGCGGTATTACACTATAATGCACATTTATTTATTCATACATAGCTTTAAGGAACATTTTGAGCTTTGTAGACATGGCAGGAGCTGTAGCTGTATTGCACAAGAGTTAAAATAAATAAATAAATAATAATAACATGCATTATTGAAAGACACCATGGGAGAGGACAGAGTTTGCTCTACAACCTAAATTACAAGTTAGAAGTTTTAGTTATGTGTCAGAAGTAGGCCTATCGCGATAACAAATTTTGCTGTGCAATAAATGTTCTCAGAAATTATTGCGGTATAAGCGATAATATTGCGCAAAGCGATAATGTTGTCATTTTGAGACCATTTTCAACTACTGTAATGATAATGCCATGATAATACAAGTACACCCTTTCAAAGATCAATAACAGACTCTCAGTCTCATTAACAATGAATAAAAACCAAACACAACCAAAAACAATAAGTATGATGGATAATAAAGTCTTTGTTCTGTAAAGAATATTGCCCTTAAAAAATATATAAAAAATTTATTAAAATGTGGCTCAGACAGGAAAAACCGGCACAACTGCCAGTTATTACCATTGTATAAAAAAAATATACAGCGCATCGTTGCTGTTTGTAAAGCTGAAATATCTCCCGTCATCACTGCGTGCCAGACTGATCTTTAAGCAGTGAGCGTCGGGACGCTGCGCTTTTTCACATATGCCGAGGGCTTTGTACTGACGTTGTAGGCTCTGCCTACAAGTGGGGAGCAGCGTGACAATAAATGTGAAAGTGCTATTTTTCTCCATTCGACTTATTTACATGATTCAGCTTGAGAAGCCACTCAAATGCGCGAATCTCACGACCGATGCGTGAGAGTTGGCAGCCCAATAAAACAAATACCGGCTCGCACTGGTGCTTCACCACGGTCTCGTGCTGCAACATGCTGCTGTCAAGTATGACACTACTCGCAAGAAACGAGATCGTTCAGTCGAGATACTCCATAGTGAATCCTGTTGTCATACACAGTCTATGGTAAAGTAAGATAGAAAAAAAAAAAAAAAAAAAGAACAACGAAAATGACCGTGTAAGGCACAATTCTTGCCTTCCTTTTTTTTTCCAGCG
>JBAMHW010000017.1:6036717-6070012 GCA_037177495.1 Rhadinocentrus ornatus
GTCCTTTTGTCATACACAGTCTATGGTAAAGTAAGATAGAAAAAAAAAAAAAAAAAAAATAATAATGAAAATGATCGTGGCCGGCACACTTATTGCCCTCATTTTTTCTTACAGCGCAATTAATTGCTTATCGCGACAGGCCTAGTTAGAAGGTTTGATTTTTTTTCCTTTTTTTTTGTGGGAAGAGGAGCAAAAGTGAATATTCTGCACATCACTGAGCACACTGCAAGATTTCCTATACATTTACTAATCGATGCTTTACAGTGGGTTCACGAATGAAAGTGCTTTGTAGCAGATTGGGAATCTCATACTGTAGATGTTTGCCTTGTTACTAGTGCTTGTGAAATCAAGATATCAGAGCAGGCTATGTTTAAGAGGGATCAAAGTAATAAACAGGGCAGCTGAACTACTTATGGCAAGCTAAATAATCTGAGTAAAACACAAAACACTGGCCTACTATTGTGTGTTAATCTCCTAGATTTCCTTAAAGCTGCCTGATTCAATATTCCTCATGTGTTGAATGCCATAAATAGTAAGGTGCTTGCACAGGATAGATCATCAGTAATCATCAGCCAGAATATGCATTTCTGTGTGTATATTGGTGGATTTGATAAAGTTTGCAATTGGAACGCAGTTTTTCTCCTTGTTCTGTGCAGTACATAGATAGAAAGTTCAGCAAAGAAAACCCATTTTTCCTCTTGTAAAGGCTTCAAAAGCAAGGTAATGGACAGAAGACGATTCTCTTTTCCCTTTGTGTTTTGTCATTGTTTCGGACTGCTTTTATAACTTTCTTATCAGCCTGTTACCAGAAATACCTTTCCTTTATCCTCTCCTCTGTAGCCTGTCCCATCCTCTTGTTTATATTGAATATAAGGGGTGGAATATTTTCTGTCTGTGTAGTACAAGTGGCATCCTGCAGTGGCCCTCTATCACATTGTACAGAACATTTTTCAAAGGGGGGAGAGTGTAATTAGTTTGCAATTTGGATTCCCTGTGCAATTATCTGGGAGATTATGGAACGTTTTAGGTGCCTTTAAGCAAACAGTAAGTCCCTTATAAATGTCCTTCTGGTACAGTATTTTGCAGAGAAGCAAATAAGCAGGATATAAAGCATCTACATCTGTGGCTCATCCATTTGAACCTCACATTGAAATCGTGATATAGAAAATCTTTGTAGCACAATTTACCCAGTTGCAGTTCCTGGTCTGCTTTATAATCTCTTCTTATTGCATCGTGTACTGACATGCTTTTGTACAAAGCCTAGTGAAAGAGGACACCCTCTGTCAGTTTTAAGGTTTTATATATTAAGGCAAGATCCTCTGGTACTTATTAAGTCTTCATATTGGGTATGTTAAACTTATGCAACATTAGATATTACATTGTGCCATATCTATTTAACAAAATGAAGTAAGAATGCCCAAGCCTTGGTGAGAAAAAACTAAAAGCATCCCATTATTTAGCAGCCTTTAAAAACACCTTTAGTAGTATTTGTCTTATATATCGATTCTGGTCCACTCTTTTTTCAGTTTTACAGTTTTCTTTGTCAAAAGAAGATCATTTATCCTAGCAACCCTTCAAAACAAACCACACCTATTTAGTCCTTTATTAAATTTACCGACAAGAACTTGTACATGTTAACCCAGACCTGTACAATGTGAGAAACCCGGGGATGAACTTACAAGGGTGGCCACTCCTGGGAAGACTGGCAGCTTGGTATTATGTTAATACATATCTGAATGCTCCAGACCAGCAAGCTACCAAAAACAGAGGTGCTCATACTTTTTTAATATGTATGAATAAAGTGTATCTGAGGTTATATTTAACTAGTTTTCAGGACCAGGCTCCAGTCGTATAGCTTTTCATTATGTCCTAATACATTGAACGGTAGAAATAAAAGAGGTCTGTTTTATCTTTCACATGATGTGATTGTTTCCTAAAGATCCCACCACCAAAAACATATCAGAAAGCATGTTTGTGTTGCATGGTTGGGCTTTAAAGGGATATGTTGCAAGTAAAGGTTAATTCTGATAGAATTAAGTACACTTAGTGCCAGAAATTGTATACCAAGCTTGTTCTCGGGCAGTTTTTTAAATTAGTGCCAGTAACAAAGAACACATTCTTACTCATAGTAACTCCTTGTGAGGTATAGCTTTAGCAGACATGAGCATTGCATACAAACTCTACCTTGTAGTTGCCATCTGACATTTCCCAGTCTTTGATGGATGAGCTTGCCACTAGCTCCTTCACTCTGGGCGAGTTCCTCTCTCTTTCTGTCACTGAGGACTCCACAAGATGGTGAAGTTAGCACCTCCTTAAGCAAGATTATGAGCACAACACCTCTCTTTTTGCCAGGACATTGAGTTGTATTGTGCAGTGGTGGAATCTACAGGAGGACTAATGCAAAGCAGGAAAACTATAAATCATCACCGTGAGATGAAATTTACAATTACTGTACACGACCACACTGCATTATAGCAACAGGTGTGTTAACACTTAGGCACTCACTGATTACATTGAATATGCAAATTCAGGATGGATGCATGATTGTAGTGCATCAAACCCAAGTTTCTCTTTAATGGCATGAAGATTGTCCTTTTTGATTTGCATTCTTGTCATCTAGTGTTGCATTAATGAAACATAGATAACCATGTAGCCCAATGTTTTGTTTCTTCACTTCATGATTATGCCATTCATCTTTATTAACAAACGGACCTAATGAGCTTTAAAAAAATCATTATAATTTAAACACTTAGCACATTTATTTTTTATTATTCAAAAAATATCCTTAGTGACACACTTGCATTAACCAGTCTCTGTTAATCTGCACCGATGAGTTGATAAATGGAATGTTGTTTAACTTTAGACATTTTCAACATGCAAGTGGTCAGTAAATCTTTAATTAACTTTACTCAAATTAACAAATTTTGCATACATTGTTTTTTTTTGTTGGGGTTTAAACATTGCAGTTATGAATGGGCAGTGCATTTTTTTATTTTACATCTTAATTAAACTAGTAAAACAAAAGATTGTTTTGAGACAACCTATTTTACTCTATTTTCAAACACAAAAGGAAAGGGGTTCTATTTTACATCTGCAGAAGTTGGCATTTATAGTTTTTTGTATTTGCAATTCTTACCTAGGTCAAACAAGGACTTGTGAGTAAGACATACACAAGAAATTTGCAGATCATCATTTGCTGAAGAGAAAAGAGTCTTCCAATTTGCTTTGAGTGTGTCAGAGGAATGGTGGCTGACTTAACAAGTCACTAGCTAACTCTAGGTCCAGTAACAAAGCTTCCTGGTAAATGTCTAATGCCAGAGATAGACAAATGACCACTCCACATGTCTCAAAGCCTGGGCAACATATGTGAACCCAACCTTTAAATGCAGCCACTCAGGCTGCAAACTGACAAGCTTTGACCTAGACATCACTTCAAAAAAGAGTAATATTGCCCCCAAAATGCCCCCATTCCTGTCCAGATGTTTTTTTCTTCATAATTACATTGTTAAATTCAGTATATCTAGATTGTACTCTGAGAAATATAGCTCAATATGAAGATGTATGGCTTACAGGTGCAAAAGATTGATGCACCATTTATGTTTCCTGTAGATGAGGCAAAATGATAACCAGTATTGAACAAAATACTCTGCGTTATCCATTTGTGTAAAGATAACTTTCGACATCTTTAGCCAGAATGTGACCCATTTAAAAACCTTAGAGGAAACCTTACCCACATACTGAGAAGCAACAAGCAGCTGGTGGTGGAAGACAGAGTGCATTATGGAAATTCACACAGGATAAAACCATGACCTAAATCTAAACTACATGCCCAGATATATATATTTCAACTTCTCCCAGAGAAAATGGGGACAGGCAACATTGCATTTGCCAAATTAATACTTTTCCCCATTAGAAAGAGCCAATGTGTAAAAGCAGGAATCATGCAGTGGAGTGCAATAAACAGCACCTTTGGCCTGTACAAAAGACAAAAGGACAGGAAGTTCTTTTTTTTCTTGTTTGTGGAATATTGGTTTTGCAACTCGGGAAGAGAGATGCAGCCGAGAAAGCAAGGGCAGTGGATTTCTTCTACGCACCTGGGCAGGCCTTGGGGCCTGACGGATGAAACGGGGGGCGGATGGGGGAAGTAAATGCCAGCACCCTGCTGAGTATCAGCCATGAAGGCCTTTTGACTTGGTTGCCATGTTACTGACCCTTTGGTCGCAGGTATCCTCTCCCTCAGGCTTGCAGATGGAGGGGGACTCTTGTGATATGAGGAGAAGTAAAGCACTAGAGAAGAAGCAAAGCGAAGGCAGTGAGGGGGTTTGTCTGTGGACAGCAGGTGGTGGTCGGAGTTGCAGCAGTCTACCTGTCTTTCCATCATGTGCCTGAAGGGATAACAAGATTGGAGGAACAGAAATCACGGAAAACACTCTCCCTAGAGTGCCTTTTCCTGCTTGAAGGCACATCGCTTATATCGAGTAGATTGAAAAATGTAGATAAGATCTGTTTAAACAAACCCTAAGAAAAATTAAGCATTTTTATTTTAACTTAAATTTACCTTTATTAATCTATTTCCTTAGGGACTGATTCACATCTGGAAGTCAGGGGAAAGCTGCATGTAAGTAGTAGAATGATGGAGAGGAGAGCTGCAGGGAGTATGAGAAGGCACCCAGGTGTAGTTCTTGACTGATTTATGAAGGCACATAGTGACAACATAGGTGGGGCCGGTTTGTGTGTGTGCGTGTGTGTGTTGCCAGTACTAGTTAAAACTAACAAGTTAGATAAAAACGTATTCAGCTCTTTTAAAGTTTAGTTACTCCTGCCTTCTGCAGTATTGAAATATATCTTACAATGGGCTGTTTAATGTTTCAATGGGCCCAGCCACTAAATGTCATGCAGCATGGGAACAGTTGCATATTTAAAATGTTTAAGCTGCGAGTGTTATTTACACTTGTGCTGACTACCGGTATAAGAGCAAATGTTGTAGATTAATATTAATGTGAACAGAGCAAATATGTTTGGGATCAGCTGCCACATCCCTAAAATCCATAAAAACTAGGCACATTATTTCACATTTTATTTGAACACTTGCTGAAAACAAATCTCCATTTAGGCTTTACTTAAAACGTGTGATTTCTGTTTCTATGTGAAGGTCACCCTAGCTCTAAACTAGTGAAATAGACCTCCACGTTTACAGCGTAAGCTTGTCCATCAGTGGAGGCAAATAACAAAATATTTAGATACATTTTCACCCAAGCAGTGAAAAAATAGATCCCCCCAGGGGTACACATCTTACCTCAATTCCACTCTTGTCAGGTAGATGCAAAGCTGAGGGGTATGTGCTGCAACAGACAGAAAGCTATAAAAACAGGCAGAGAGCCAACAAAGTAAAAAGGGAAAGAAAAATAAAAACTTGAGAAGAAAATGGAAAAAAAAACAAAAAAAAAAAAAAACCAAACAAACAAAAAAAAAAGCTGTAATTTGGTCAAAAACATGAGTGTTGGAAACAAAATGTGTCATAATAGCAAATTAATGGCTGTATTTGATTAAATAAATGTAATAAAAGATAATATATGTGCATATATGATATATTTATAACTTTGTGGAAATAGCTAATAGATAGTCAAGAGGTAAGATGCTCGGCATTAATAATAATATAATAGCCTTGAAAATGTATTCATGTCTTTAACCTTTTACCTCCCGTTTTGGGCCACACGTAGCTCTTTGTATGTTAACGTGCTGTGACTTTGATTATGTGTGAGTGTACAGCAGTTTCAAGGAGTCTGAATCTAGTCTATGAATGATGCATGTGGAAACAGCAGAGGTTATGGTGTGATTCTTCTTAGCTTTATTGAGGAGGATAATGTTGACTGGTGATAGCAGGGCTTTGATCCGTGACCTATTGTGAGTGTAAAATCAGAAATGCTCGGCATTTTCTTTTGATAATGCTGAAGTAAATAAATTCCACATCTCTGTTGCTTATCATATTGTATATAAGTATAGCTCTAAAGATGCTGGCTAAGGTCTGGAGCTCTGGTGATTCTAAATAGCTTTAGGTAAAGATTTTCCACAGCGGATTACTACAATGCACAGTGATCTATATTTTGCTGGATTCCTGCCTATACTTTGTTTATAGATGATAATATGCAGGCTAGAAACTATTGGGTCAATCTCATATTGGTCTGTTATCGCTCATGATGGGTTGCTGGTATTATTGGTTGGATAAGTCAAAGTTAAACAAGCCAGAGTGTTTTTACCACATATTGTCCACAGGACTAAGCTGAGGTGCTCTGGGAGTATTTAGTGCTGTGCTGAGCTTGTAGGAATTATTACTGAGGCTCAATATTCTGTATTTCCCCTGTTAGAGAGCAGGAAAAAACAAACAAACAAACGATAGAGCAAGCGAAGGAGAATGAAGAAAAGGGTGAGAGGTAGAGGGAGTCCTGTGTTGTTGGCAACCACAGGCTATATCCGGGCAGTCTACAGAGACAGGCACGCTTTGTCTCCAGCGTCATTTGCAGCTTAAACAAACAGGTGTGATGCAAGAGCCTCTCAAACAAACACACCGCCGCTCTTCAAAGTGCAGACAGGAAGAGAGAGATGAAGCAGAGGAGACTGAAGAAATAATGAGGAAGGCTTGGGCAGTCAAGGGAGGAAAAGGGAATATGTGGACGGATGTTGAGCACAAATGAAAAATATTCTTTTTATTCTGAATTTATGTTAAATACTGATACTTACCTTAAAGCTTTCCACATACTTCAAGCCTTTAGTTCTGTAAATATACATTTTTATTTCAGAGTTCACAGTTTTGAAAATAAATTGGCCCTTTTTTTTTATCCCACCTCCTCTATTTTCACTCATTCACTGTAGTGCTGACAGCCTCTTACCATCTCTACTCCTTCATCACACTTTACACTCTATCTCTCTCATTGCCCAGCACCTCTACTCACCCTGTGAACTTCACATCTAAACCATACTGATATGTTAACTCTAGGAGTTTCTGCCCTTCTCCACTAAACATTTCTTCCAATACACATTTGATCCTCCCTCCAGTATATTTAGAATTTATGTAGATGACCACAGCAGAGGAAAACAGTTTATCTTAACAAAAATATTAGTCTCTGTCTTGTTTTTCTAGAATACATTGTTTAAAACTTTCTTCATATCATTATTATAAATGTCCCTCTTTGTTTTGCGTTGGGGAGCTTTCACAAACAATATAAATCATCAGACAGTAATAAATTGAAAGGAACATCAGTCTTATATCCTTCCACTGGATTCACATCCATGTTGAAGCTCAATCCCTGACATAACCAGTTCCTTACTCTAGCAAAGACTTGATGCTACAGTAGCACCAGGGTTTCAGCTCTGGAGTAAGTGCTTTGGCAGTAAAAATTGAAATAAAAAGAGAAAAAGCTCTACGGGCACATTCGCACAAGCCTTTTTAATTCGAATTCTAGTCCGTTTGCTTCAAAAGTTGTTTTTGTTACCAGTAGAGGAACGTGTTTGTGTGTCTCGTCTTCTCCTTTAATAATTCTTGATGCAGCGCTGCCTCTGGCGGGGAGTGGAACACGTTGTTTAAAAGGTCCGTTTTGTTTGAGTTGTACAGAAACTTGGTCCATAAGAATGTTGCACCCCCAAACTGAACCAAGTCCCCAGTCTAACAGACTATCCTGGTGTGAAGATATATGAGATGTTGTGTTTTAAAAACCACAGTTTTATTTTATTCCAGTCAGGAGACAGAGAGAAATAGGATGAAGTGAAACACCTAGCATAGATCACAGGCCTAATAGACACTCTAATGCAAACTATCATCCAGGCAGGGAGAGAAAGTCCGACTTCTCCTAACACATCCTGAGCTCATAGGCTCAGTAGAGGTTATTTTAGTGGAGGTATATGAGATATAATGATATGTCAGTGAGATCTGCTGGGACAAGAGGAGCAGGTAGTGCAGTAGAGCAGAGGGCTGATTTATAGGCAGGATAAATGATGCGGTGGGTGTCTGCCTCTGTAATAGCACTGTGCTCTGCACGCCGCACTTTCACTCTGTAGTTTATAGTGTGATCTGTGGTGGGGATAAATGTCATCTTGGCTTATCTAAGAAGATATGATGTGACTTTAAACTGACTCCTCTCAAGCACTTTAACATGTGTTTAAAAGAATATATTAATGACACATTGACAAAATGCAGAAGAATAGTTGGAAAATTGGGTCATATTGTTCATCTCAGATGCAGTGCAGTACAACAAGGCTTCATCATGGGCTACTTACAACTTACCATTAGTCTCTCTCTCTCTCTCTCTCTCTCTCTCTCTCTCATCTCTCTCTCTCATGTCTTACAGGAGAAAGAATATTCTAAGCAAACTCTCAAAAGCATGATTTATTCCTTTGATATTCATAAGGTTAAACATGTTAGTTGGCTTGAAAAATGAAACCAGACCCTACCATAGGCTTCTAGGATGTTGTTCAATAGTTAAAACAATTATTGTATGAGAGGTGGTGTATTCTTTTTTAAAAAATGAATCTTCCCACCATGGTGGAAGCTGAGCCAAAGAAGCCCATTTACTGCTGTATCTGTGGGGCAATATTGAATCAGCGAGGGGTGAGAAGTGGAATCCCATTGCTTGCTCTGAGCACAATCTTAGATGAGTGCATATTATCCCTGTATATTTCGTGCAGTGCTTAGCAGTTAATCTCAGGCAGGTATAACATTGGTGTATCTACAACGTTGCAACACAGAGACACTTGGCAGGATATTAACAGCTTCAAGAGAAAATAGAATGTGTTAGTGGGAAATAGAAGTTTCTTAAGATTTGTTGATCAGTGGACATGTGTTAGTGGACCTGACTTGATCTCCTACTAGGTGTTTACATTATGTTTAAAGGTGTATCAGGAGCATGTGTGTTTTATTACATTTTTTAAATAAACTTAAAAAATGTAAGTGTGTTGCTGTGGTTTAAATTGTGTATTGACATTATCTAGCTAGAGGCTTGTGGGTTTCCCTGGGGGTGTGTGAGGATAAGCAGGTGTGACACTAGGGATTGCCGTTTTTCTTCCCTTGGCCTTGTCCCACATATTGTGTATTGCCCTGCCTCTAACAATTGGCAAACAATAGGGTATGGATTTATTTTTCTAACAGTGGCTTACCTAGAACAGAGTGAAGAATTATTTTTCACAGGTAACCAGGCCTGTCAGTAACACATACACTGCTATTTGTGGCACTGCTAAAACTACATGTTTATTATATAATCCACTAATCTTTGTATGGTTATATTGAAATTAAAATCAGTGGGTGCCAAACACTGCAGATGACCTGGTAGGTTTGCTTTCCTTGCAATTTTGCTTGCTAATTTCTATGCCTTGGCCTCCCTCTAGCATCCTGGTAATGAGAAAATGTGCTGTTGTCTTTGTTTACTGAGCCCGTCTGTCTGGCTGCAGCTCTTCACATTGTTTGAGTATAAACAGGAGCAAAATTATTAGCTCACTTGGAGTGTTACTCTAAGTTACATGAGCACACAGCATTTAGGGCAACCCTGGGTTCTGTAAAAAAATAGATATATGGTAAGCACACACACCATGCAAGATTTGATTGCTGAAAACACATATGCAGCTCCTAATTGCTGCAATCGGACAAATTGTAAAAATGTAAAATAAATTCTTGGGATGAGTCATTGAAATGCAGCTGCAGTGTGCATCAAACATTTGTGATATATGTGTTTGACGCAGTTATAAGACAAACCTTCAATTGTTGGTTGTTTTTCTTATTTGTTGATTTTTTTTCTGCACATAGAAACAGCAAATTGAGAGCCATCTCACAACATATAGACTATACTGTCAAAATGAAGTGTTGAGCCAGCTATATCAAATAAAGAGGTGGCTCAGTATTTAAAATGCTTAATATTGCAACTTGTTTTTTTGCATTGAGATGCCTCAGATTGAATGCAGTTGACTTATTGGAGAGGAAATTTGCCTGTCAAGATTATATCAGTTTTCTTTTAATATGTATGCACAGCTGTTTCTCCAGGAAATTGCAGTTTTATTATTTATTTATTTATTTATTTATTGTATTATTATATTTAATAGACTTAGAAAATGAAAAGCCTGTCAACCCATATTATATACTTTTTCTCTTCTACATATTTAAGCATTAAATTAGAGATAAACAGTAAAAAATGGTTAAAAAATTACCATACTTGGAAACTGTGACTGGTCTGCAGCATAACCGTGAAGTAAAAGACCACAAGATAAGAAATGCCAGCTTTTGGCTCTGACCCTCACGCCTGCTGAGCCAGCAAATCCAAAATCTGAGGTTGAGGATTTAATCAGTATGGCACAACAAGGCTTGAAATCCTGGCTTTAACATTTGTTTGGAAGCAAGTTAAAGTACTTCTTTGGTTTTCTTTATGTGTGTATAGCGCAAAGCTAACACAGAAACCTCTGAAGCAGCAAAGCGTTGGTATTTACTGGAACACAGAGAAGTTAAGATATACATTTTAGATATTTAATTATTCAGTTAACAATATGTTTGTTTGTTTTATTTGTTTATATTTGTGTCCTCCCCACACACATGACATTGTCAAAGTTTTCCTTTTAGCTGCAAGCTATAGCTCACCTTCCCAATCATCAATCTGATAAGCACCACAAAGAGGAATTGTGAGGCAGTAGGGCTGTAAGCTAAAATAGCACAGGGTTCAATGTGAGAAAATCCATTTACACCACTCTTAGTCTGATAACAAATATTGATACTTGGTGCAAGTGCATCAATAACATTAAGCCAGAGGAAATATTGTAATATAACACCATATTGATGTTTGTCCAAACCCTGTTTAACGCCATAATTTGGAAGACAAATAGGGAAGTAAGTGAATGGCTCAACACTACTTAAAAGGCCATTTTAGCGATTTTTAATTCAAACTCCATTAATAAAATCTGGTATAAAAATGGCAACTTTGAGTACCAGCAGACAACAACTCCACTGTCTCTTACTTTACTTGCATTTACTTTGCTTGCTTGTCACTTGCATTAGTTACAGGTTGTTTGGTGTTTAGAAAAAGAAAAGATCTATAGATCAATAGAAACTCAGGTCAGCAAATTTCCCTTTTCTTAGCTGAACTGTAGTATTATTCCTTTTTTTTTATCAAGATTTATGCAAAATATTAAAATCATTATATTAAGTCATTCAAATTTGTCAGACAACAATTTGTACACATTGGTCTGCATGAGCACCCAAGTATGTGCTCAGGGCATGCAGTCCTAAGTGTTAGGATTATATTTGAATATAAGTGGGAGTGGATGTAAATAGCTTTTTAGTGTATTATCTGCAGTGTCCTGCTTTTATCATACACAGTGGTCAGAGTATCCCTGAAGGGACAAAAACAGATTCCTTTTACATGCCTGGACATTGCAGTTCCTTTTCTTTAAGTATCAGTTATCAATGTGCGCCGTGTTGACAAGATTTCTTTTTTTCTGGGTATTTAAATAGAGCTGCAACGATTAGTCAATGTTGTCGACAATAAAAATTGTCAACAACAAATTTAACCGACGACTTTTGTCAGCAAAAAATAGAAAAAAAAAACCCTACAGAGTGAGACATCGTCTTCTTCTCTATCTCTGCTGAGAGTTGCACATGCGCAATAAAGTCCGCAAATATGGCGGCCGAACAGGGAACAAAATGGCGGCAGAGGACGTCAAAAGTCTGGGAAAACTTCACATTAAACTTACAAAATAAATTATATACGTGAGATTTGTAAATCGCACCTTGCGTACCACGGCAGTACATCTGCAATGCTCGAACATTTAAAGCGGAGGCACGTCGGACTTACATCACGTCGGACTTACATAACAACCTCATGCATGATTTAAAAGCTGAAAGTGAAATAAGATTTAATAATTATGAGATACGTAATCCGATTTGTCGACTAATCCTTGTAATAGTCGATGACTAATCGACTATCAGAATAGTCATTAGTTGCTGCCCTAATTTCAAATAATATTTTTAAAGTTCAATAACCAAAGGTCATTTTAGTACATTTAGTGATGTAGTAATTACGTTTGAAAAGTCCCTTCCTGACTGCAAAATGATCAAAAGTCAGCAATAAGCAGGTTTAAATAATCAAGATCACTCATTATTGAAGAACTTGTTTCTCTCTGATGTCTAAACACATAAAATCAGCATCAGATAATTATATGATTTTCAGTGATACCAAATTTGCCTCAGATTTTATGGTTTGGTCTCCTGCTTCGCTGAACAAGCCCTACTCTTAATCACTGTCAACATTAGCGACCTGCGCATCGTTATGGATATGTTTTGTTATTTCACACCAGCCCCTACACAGTCATCTTAACAACAATTAAAAGGTCACAACCTGTCAGCTCAATCTGGTCTTTTTTGTAATACGGTCTCATTCCATTTCATTAGTTGATTTATTTACATGACAGATGTCCTCATGCATGCTGTAGAGAGCCTGGAGGTGCTCTGCAGCTGATCACCACCTGAGGTGGGAGTTTGTTATTTGAACCTATGGTCTCGAGTTCCCTCTCTGGCCTTCTGAAGAGCACTCAGTGCTGACCCTGGCTGGTTTAGTCCTCATGCTGAGGCTAATGGTTCAGTTTAAATATGAATATCTACTCACACATGGTTCCTTGTTGAAGTTTGTGTGTACACTATTGTGAACTGTTACCTGAGTCAGTGGACACAGTTAGAACTACCTGATTCATGAATCTGAAAATTCAGCTGGTAAAAATAGTACAAATCCCATGTAAAGTAAATAATAACTCACTGCTGATTGGGGTTAAGAAAAGCCAGCAATGCTTTGCATTTTTGTCTTCCTTTATTGTACGTGAACATAAATTAGACTGATTGTGGTTTTATGTGCTGCTAACATATAATCAGCCTGCATAATCATTTAAAAAGGTTTTAGACTGTAGTGAACTTTGAAAATCCTGAAAAAAAACAGGACTTGAAGGGCTTTAATGGCTGGTTACAGCTTACTCAGAAAATGTGATCTCTGTAGCTGTTTCCACACTGTTTTGCAGTGGAGCCCTAAAATTTTGTAGGTATTTAAAAAAAAATGTTGCATGGGAGAATGCAAATGCCCGCAGCATTCGTTATGATGGAGTTTACTCAGTGAGTTACCAAGTTATAAATATGAAGAATGACAGAGTGAGACCATGTGTGAATAGAGCAGGTAATCCTCTGGGGATATCACAGTGAGCAAATGTGCATGCTGGTTACGGTTGCTGCTTCATATTCTTCTCTGCTGGCCTGCATGTTGCTTTTTACTTGCTTGTGGATATTGCAGATTTGTAAAAAAAATACATCTAATAGTGATATCAACAAAACAGTTATTGTTAGGGCTGCCCATGGAGCCTCAATCACTATTTGTGATGTGCTGTGAGCTAAATACTTAGAATTCTGCAGTATACTTTTTGCATAACGTCCTACCTCCTGTGTGCTTCACTGAGCAGCTGTTGCTGAGTATTTCCATTTGGGACAATTTGACTCTCAAGGAAACTCTCCTCTGTAGAGTGCATGTAAGCTTGGGCAAATGCAAAGAAGGTCTTGAACCTGATTCTCCAAATATTCTGCAGCACTTATGTCTGAAAGCACCTTTTCATAGTTCATTTCCTTTTTTTGACTCTGACTAGAAGTTTCTGTTCTTGTGGTTTCTTGATTAGTTTGTAAAGTAATAATTATGCATGGTCAGTGATCATTCCCACCATGCAATAGAGGCACAGGTATACCACTTGTACAAGCTGTACACAGACTGTAAAAATAGCCAATCCAGCAGAGCTATAAAAAGCATCAGAGAGACCAGAGGAGGGTCAAACACTGTAACCAAGACAAGCTTTGCCAAAAGGTTCTGTAGTTTGTTTACAAAACTTATCCACTCATTCTTGAGTAATTTGTGTTTATGTAGTCAAGCCATTTAGTTTGCTTAGCTTTTTGGTCCTCAAAAATGCACTAGTCTTCTTTTTAAATATTAACAGATGTTTCAGAAGGGGATGTATTTGTGCAATTTGTAATAATATTGTTAAATATTGTGATGAAGATGGAACTTGCAATATATAAACAAACACTTGTTTATACTGCTGCACCTCTGCATGCTAATTATTAATATGCATAAAAGCAGAGCTTCCTCTAAATGGATTGCAGCCCTTATTAATACACATTGGCATGTCCTATTTCTTGTTAAAATGTCTTTGCAATATTACCATAATAATAATTGCAGGGCATAGCGTATTGTTAAACAAGTTGACATCAGCAACATAAAAGCAGTCATATGTGGTATATACAAATAAGATGTCAGGCAGGGCACTCAATAGGGTTTCATTCCAGTGTTAATGGCTTTGGTATGGGCCAACAAGAATCATTAACTAATGCTGTTTGTTAACCAGATGTCTTCCTCCTTTCAGAGGGTTTAGGAGCTTGTGCTGAGGTACTGTACATCTAACAAACCCTCAACTGATTATCAGATCATGCAGTGATCCTAGTTATTTCCAGAGTTCTTTTGAGCATACTGATAAGTGAACCATTAATAAGCAGTTTGAGATTCAAGCATATGTCTTTTGAAATGTGCTTAATTGCACTCCATAAGTTATAGCAATTGCTTTATTTTATCTGGTAATACGTACCAAGGAAGGACGTATGCAATGATTTCACAATGACAAATGGCCAGTGATTGGAGGGTATAGACCTAAGACAAGGATGAACTTGCACTAGAACAAAGACACTGGCCTGTCCCTCTGCCCACTAGGTGAGCTGTGTTAATGTAATGGCTGCGTCCCTCCAGGGGGTTGATGAAGCCATGGCCCACGTGTATTTCCAGAAGAGTGAGTACCAGCACTGATGCACAGCACAGTATGTGCTACATTACCATCACAGAACACAGCCTCCCCAGTTTGCTCCATCAGCTCTGTAATCTCAGAGCTTCAAAGCTCCTTATTGTCCTTCCCCAAGTAATTTCAAAGTCACTTATTTTCATGAGTCATCCCATCCAGCCTCTTGATAGAATTCCTGCTGTATGTTATCTTTTCCCTCTTCCTTCGCTTTTCACTGTTTGTTTACACATAACTAGGGGCTGCTGTTTTCTGAAGTGTTCCCAATGATAATGACTGCTGCAAGATAAAAAAAAAATTATTTTTAGGACATTGTGTGTGCATGTTACAGAGCACCAAGGCAACACTTGTAGTAGATTCACACACTAATGCACTGCCTTTCAGTTCTGACAGTGTTTAACGATATATAGGACAGGCAACATTTTATTAGTCAACAGGACTTTTAGATGTCTTTTTCATACCCATAAATATTGACTCAAAGCTTTTAAGTTACTTAGCATCAAGTAAAGTGGATGCAACTACAAAACTAACCCACCATTTTTTCCTCTGTGTCAAATATCTATTTGCACAGGAGCTGCTTTTTTATTTTCCATCTTCAATCCTTCTTTCTTCGGTTCCATTTGTTAAAATAAATCTATTTAGCTTGACTTGTCTAAGCATAAAAGCAAAATAGATCTGGATTAGAACCCTGGAAAGCATAAATTTAATAGGTGATCCCTGAAGCTGGTAAATCTTTTTTAATTGCTCCAGACATACAGAGTAGGTTCAATGGGAATTGCTGGAGGACCAACTGTGATGCAGGCAGCACAAACACAGTTAATTGGGCCAATTCAGCTGGGCCATTCTAGGACACAGTTGAGGGGAAAGTGCAAAAACGGGTTGTGTTAATTGAGTGTGTGGGCTGTATGATTTTTTTTTAAATGGCCCTGTTAATTATTCTTTAAGGAATGTGTCCCCAGTTAGTGCAGTCAGGTATGGCTCTTTGTGGTACCCAGGGCACGGCTGGCAGTGGTTATTAAGCGAGCTATGCGCAAAGCTTTCATGTAAATGTCATCAGCGAGGTTCTGTATTTGTTGATGCTCTCAGATTAATCAGTCATTTCCACCTGAGAGGATGCACAGTGATTTTTTTCTTTTTTTTAATTTTATGGAAACATGAAAGCTTTGCCTCTATCAATACTATTCAATTACACCTTGTCGGAGTGGAAATGTTTAGAAAGGCTACAACCTCTTTCAGATATACACTCCTGTCCCTTAATCTCACAGCAGCTGAATGTGTTGGTTTCATATTTGGTAGAGCAGCCTGGTCACTTTTCAGTAAAAGCTGCAAGGTCACTCTCACTTTATTTTATTTAATGGCTGATGCAATGGCTAACTACTAGACATCACTTTCCATATATCTCAAATCTGAGCTACATGTTATACATTTTCTTTACTTATGGTTATGGTCTTACTTATGGGATGTTGTTACCTCACCTCTTTGCCTGACAAACACACACAAAATGAAAAAAAGAAATGATCATGAAGAACTTAACTGAATTGACACTGTGTTAGCAATTAAGTAGTTGACAGAAGCTGTGCTTGTTAATGAAGGTGCAACAAAACCTTGCTAGAATGAAGCACAAGGCCTTTATTTCACCACCATTTCAATAAATATGTAAAAATGTTAATTTAAAGCTGCTTCTTTTCCCCACTGGTATGTTTTACTCAACAACAAAATGCTTGTTATTTTGAGTTGTTACATCAACATAACATAATGAAGAAATATTCTAATATTGTGCTGCAGCTCTGTCACAATTGCATGTCTGTAAGAAGCCATGAAGACTGTGATTTTGCTTCGAGCTGTGATTTATAATCCTCAAAAATATCAGTAGTAAAACTTTTCCTTTTACGTCTTTAACACTGCAAATCATATAGTAGATGTTCTAATGTTATTATTGATAAATGCCCTCATGCATGCCTCCCGGGAACAGAAACATGAAGTTACCATCATAAACTGACATTGTGCAGTACGTATGACGATGCAACACAGACTGTTTGTTTTCTCAGATATAGGGGGAAAAAGGATTCTAATGAAACCTTAATGTTGCTCTGTTAATGCTGGACAATTAAGTGGGCAGTTGTATGCTATTTAGCCTTATGAATTTGAGTGTTTGTGATATACAAGGCTGAGTGGCTGCAATTATTTTTCATGGTAGGTAAATATCACTCTGTGCACCTTCAATTGAGCAAAAAAGGCTCTGTATTAGTTTTTCCTGCACTAGAAACCGATTGGTAGAGGTTGTGTCATTGATGTTTAACAGGATTAACAGACAAAAATTGGTGACATTTTTTTTTATATGTCCTTAAAAAAATTCCACTAACTCTGGTCACGTGGTGACTTAAGTGTATAAAGTGTTGATAACAAAATTGTTTTTATGAAGGAGTGTTGACTGTAATGTTCCTTTGGTCTAGCTAACAATGTTATTGTAGACATCTCCCCAGGCAAGTGCCCTTGTGAACTCTGCTCCACAAATGGTCGAGCCATGGAAAAAGAGTTATTTTTAGAAAGTGTGGATGATGCTGGTAGCTGTGGTGCCAGCAAGAGTTGCATTTGTATCCTAAAGCCACCCGCTACCTATGAATGATTAAGTCCCACAGACCCAGTGCAGAAGATAAAGAAAATACATAGTTGTGCTTGTAAGAACTGTAACACAATCTGCAGTATTTATATCAAAGCTAACCACTGCTAACAGGTCTAGAAGATTTCCTTTTTCTTTTTTCTTTTCTTTTCTTCTCGTTTTTATGCTATTAAGGGTTTAAATACAACTTTATTGAGGCTCTCGGTGTCAAGAGGCCTAATTATGTCTACCAAGACTCATCATCTTAGATTAATGAATATTCCTGGCTACTGCAGCCAGCCTGTTCTCTGTATGTTGCCACGGAGTTCAATGTTTTTTTCTGACCCTTTCTCTGTAGTTACAGGCTAATGGAGCTATAAGCTATCATTGCTTCTGGGTACAAAATCATTCATCACCTACCAATAGACAGAATCTTTAACAACCTCTAAGTCTAGTAGACCCTGTGGGATTTGTGGTGCTTTAAAAACCTCATAGTTCAACACTAAATATAGTCTCATTGTCTGTTGGCAACATCTATAATTAATTGTGAGCCTGGCTTATAAATGAAGTCACTCTGTTTTGATGGACACTTTGGTTTAAGTAAGTTTTTATTATCCTTTTCTCTACTTTGGAAAATGGTTATCTGTTATGTAACCTCTGCTTATACATAACTTTGGTATCGTTGAAAGGGCTTAGCCAATGTCTTTCTCAGTGAAAGATATATCTCTGTATAAGGGTAGAATAACAAAAGGGAAAGCCTGAGGGAAGAGAGCTGAACATTTATGCAGGTAAAGATGAAGTTGTACCTGCTGTTTTTAACTCATCATAGTCATTTCTGTGTCATTGGATCTTATCTACCATAAGTGTTGATTGATAGTTTTTTTTTATTTATTTTTTTTTATCTGCAATCATAACATTTTAAGAGACAATCTTTTACTAGATGGCTACCTTAACCATTGACTTATTTCCACTAAAAGACACAGCAAGTCGTCCAGTGGCTATTAATTTTTGCTGTTCCAACCCCTCAGGTATGACAGTATGTGTTTAGTTGGGGGGGGAAATAAAAAGTGAAAGAAAGAAAAAGAGAGGTAGACAGTAGTGGTCAGATAAAAGAGATAGGCTCTCTGGGCTGTGTGAGATGGTCAGATAAAACATGACACAGTTCTTTGAGGTGGAGTGTGAAAAAGGAAAGTGAAAAAGCCAGAGAGTATGGATGCCAGGCCAAAGCTTTGGTAAAACAATGATAACACTTGAAGTGTGTTTCTGTGCCCGGTAAGGGTTTCATCATAAAAATGAGGAAACACTGTAGGAGGAAATATTTAGGACAGAAAAGCATGGTTGTTCTTATTCCTAGTTCCTTTAAGTTGTTTCATTCTAGTTACTTTTACCAACTGCTATAACCAGTCTTCAAGTTCCTTCACTAAAGTGCTTGATGCTTCCGGTTTGCTTCTAGTGCTGTACTCCACTACATCCGAAAAAGGGCTAAAACATGATGCAACACCCGAAGCCTTTCCTTTACACACAGATGCCATATTTATTGAAACACGGGAACCAAGGAAGAGTTTTATTCCAGGCACATGAACAACAGTGCACAACTCATTTAACAGGATTAACCTTATTTTATTTAATATTTATCTAAAAGTTGTTTTTTGCAAAATAGTTGTTGGCCAGAAAGCTCTGAGTTTGGTGAGTGTTATTTCTGTGTTTTGCACTGGTAATTTGCAGCTGCTGTTCAAGCAGTCATTGACTGGTGGCTTTACAATAGGGATGTCATTATTATAGAGTTTCTTGGTACAATTATTGTCAAATAAATGAATTGAAAACTGTTAATTCAAACTTTTAAATCTGTGTTAATTTCACTATAAATGTGTGAAATCACTAAAACACTCCTTAGAGATCGATAAGTTTATGTATTTATCTTTTGATGTCAACATAACAACATAATATAGAAGCAAAGTTAAGTAACCAAGAAGTTCAATTCTGACTAAATCATCTCTGCTATGTAAACAGTAAATAAATACTACATATTAACTCTGGTTATCTCTCAGAGAAAACGATGAAAAAGGCTACAAGAACTCAACCTGGACTACTTCTGGCTTCTCATTTGAATTCTAAAAATGTTGTTAAACATTTCTTTTGAAACTGAGTTGAAAATTTTGAAACACAGGACGAACAAACAAACAAACATTTGGCTAGCTTTTGACTTCCAGTTGTCATTTAGTAGAATAGCTGTTGTTTAAAACATAATACAGTAATACCTCGAGATACAAGTATTTCAAAGAAATTTTCCCCAGTTAAATGAATTGAAATCTAATTAATCTGTTCCAGCTCGCAAAATTCCACTCCAGTTGTTTTGTTTATGTGTTTTAAATATGAAACATGTACAGTACCTGTATTTATGAAATAGCAAACATTGTTTAAAAAAAAACAGTAATAAAAGATAATGTTAAAAAGAAAACTGGTTTTACTATAAAGTGTATTATTTACCTTGGAGATCAGACGACTTGAGCTAATGGAAGATGTGCACGAAGTTGAGGAAGGAGTAAACAGGTGGAGGAGTTAGGAGGAATAGGAGATGCGGGAAACTGAGGCAGGGGAAACAGAGCACACATTGTTGTGGGTCCTTGTTCGGCTGCGTCGGCTCCGATGTTCGTGTCTCATACGTGGTTGTTGGGGAAATTTGTTTAGGCGGCGGCGGCTCAGATGCTCGTATCTCAAAGATTTGTTTGTATCTCGAGGCAAAAATTTGGTTGAATCACAGCTCGTATCTCAAAAAATTCGTATGTCAACGCACTCGTATCTATGGGTATCACTGTATTGGAACAATGAAAATAAATAAAATTGACCACTAATCTGTAATTAAATGCTGTTTCTTCTACAGTCCATTACACACTGATGACTAAAAGGCATCTACGTCATGATGAGTCAGTTACATTTGAAGAGTGAAACTGTCCATGAAAAAAGACATAATTCTGTTTTTGTTTTCTGTATAATGTAGCGTTCAGTGGATGCTGCTGCTGGTGAAATGTTTTCCATGTATTTCCTCCTTTCTCTGGAACTTTTTTATATGCTTTACAGACTGTCTTCTACAATGACACCTCTGTCTTTTACTTTTTCTTTTTCTATAGCAAAAAACAAATAAATAAAAAAATCTGACATGGATGACTTAATCCATTTGTTTGGAGAGAAAAACTCTTCCTCTGCTGTTCTGTCCCACTGAGGTACGCCTCTTCTTCAACTTGCACAGAACGAAAACAAAGCAACACTCAAATAAGGTGTAACTTTGTTTTCGTTGTGCTAATCTGCCTTTATGGTTCAGACATAATCTTTTATGGAAAGTGCTGACATTATAATACTTTTTTTTTCACGATTGATTGTGAAATTAATTAATCCTGACATGCCAACTGTCTACTAACCATGCTTGGCTACTTTAGGATCACTTAAGTTCTATAGATAGCAACAATTACCTATATTAAAAATAAATCTGAGGAATTATACACAGCCAATAAGCTACATTACAGTAAACATCCTATGGAGGACACTCCCACCACCTTCATCACTCTCCTTTATAGCAGACTTGAGTCACATGCTCGTAAGCAGCATTAGTGGCTATAGTTGTTCTCGACTGTCACACACTCAGCTCTCAGTAAGTCTTAGCTTTTTAAAATCCTAGACTTGGTATTAGCATAAGCCTCTGGTAGCTAACTAATTTGCTCAGCCAGTGTTTTTGCTGCAGGGATCATTACCTCGACTGACTCTATAAGCAGAGCCAGGCAGGTGACTTTTGTTCTTACCTGGATGACAAGAGGGTTGTTCTTACTTTATAATTAAGGGTGCTCCCCCAACACACACATTGTGACCGCTATTCTGCAGATTGTTGTTTCCCTGCTTCAACACACCTGGTTCAAATATATGGATCCGACAGTTTTTTGTCAACATCTTCACAATAACCCTTTAATTTCAGTCCAATGTATTGGAGCAGGGAAACAACAAAATCCTGCAGAATAGCAGCCCTCGAGGACTGGTGTTTGACACCTGTGGTCTATACATCCTATGGTCTAAAGCGCGCATAGGCTGTAATGGTTGCAATGTGAACAAATTGCTTACTTTTGAAGTTTCCCCATATTCAAATGGATGTTCAAGCCTTGTAGGATAAGTGACAGCCCAGGAAACTGGGTATGCTACAAACTATGGCAAGGCTTATTGTGCAAAAACCCAGGAAGTATCTCAGTTTCTGATGCTTTAGATAAAAAAAATATATATATTTTTGTAGATGAGCCATTTCAGTCTACAGTAAAAGAAGCAGTTTTATGGCTAGAACAAATATGTACACATCTGTGCATTGTTTAATTGCTCTTACTACTAGAATGAAGAGGCCAAAACTGTTAAATGTAACAATCTAATTTCAACCATCCTCTGATAAACTGTGTTTTGTAAATAAAGGATATTTTCATCCTAAAATTGCCCTTTCTAACTGCTCTTGTTATACCTCTTAAAAGCAAATATGGTTTCTCAGAATGGTTTTAAATTCACTATAGTTTCTCATTTCCTTAAAAGAGATGACTGTACCTAAATCATCCCACAGGACTGCATCTTTGAAGAGTCAACAGAAACCTGGTTTCAAAATATTTTGTATCCCTTAATGCTAAGCGAAGCAAAAATGCAAACCAAGTAAGGATAAAAGTGCAGAGTGAAGAAAAAATGGGTTGGAGCTGCAGGGGAGGCCATGAAGCTGAAAGCTCTCTGACATGATGATGCTATTTATTAAGAGTTATTTATGCAAGACTGAAGAGGTGATGGATAACAATGGGGCCGCCAAGGCTCTCCTTTGTTTTCAGGGTTGGTAAGTGTTCCATTGAAGCTGCGTTAGATGGCCAGCCTCACATAATGGAGGGAGAAGATAAAAGTGGGCATGTAAATAGTCATATGCTCACATAACAACCATATAAGTCTTTAACATGTATTTGAATTTAATTCTATCCTTCCCCTGTGAGTATATTGTGTTTGGAAAGAAACTTGTGCTCTTGATTACATGTTTGCTTGCATGTTTGCACTAAGGACAATAGAAGACTGACAGGGTCTCAAGGGAAAGTCTGAAATCTTTGACCTGAATACATATTTTCACATATTAGTGATGAGTGAGGGAGCACCAGTGAGACGTGACAAGGCCTGTTTTCTTTCTTGTTTACAGGTAATAAATACTCTGAACTCTGAAGTTGGAAACCAGGCCAGGAGATTGTATAATATGGTGTAGGAAATAGAGGAATACTCATTGACATTTTGCATAATTAACTTTATAGCCAGTGCTGTGTGTGTAGTGCCCTGGTGTTTGATGTAGACTCATTTGATGAAACAGAGATGGTATTAATGACAGTAAAGACATCAATCACTTTTGTGCTACAAATACCAATAAGGATGTTACCATTTACTAGTTCTGGATAATGTTATTAAAAAAAATAATTATTGATCTAGGTATATGCAGACAAAAACAAGTTAAAATGTATGATAGTATCATTATTGTTATTATGAACCTTATTACACATTGATTGTGTAATTCTGTCACATTTTTCATTTGTACTAAAAGAGATATAAATGAGAACAAAAGTTTGTTTTCTTTAAACATAATTTTAAAAAAAATTGACCTGATGTCACATACAACCTGCATAAGTTTTCATTTTGGTACTAATTGAATAGTGTCAGCCATTTCATATACATTACTTTAAGTCTAGGTCTAATCAGAAGACTTGTTATTTATTTATTAACAATTTTTGGAAGTAGGCTTTATCATTGCATAAAGTATTGCATTTTTGATTATTCTATTTTTTTTTATAATTTTCGAGGCCGCAGCGATCACCATCTTTGCATAAGGTTGCCATGACTATAGCTGTTGTTCTAGTCTATTAACAGGTTAATGGAAAAGGCTCAGGGTTCATGCCCCACTACTCTGTAGCAATACAAACAGATGGACTCTTCTCATTTTAATCCAGTTACTGGTAGCCATTTTCAAACTCAGAACCGCTCCCTCTCCTGCTCACTGAGCTCTCTACAACAGTACCATTTTTGTAGGGTTGCACCTAACAGAAGCTGCTATTTATTTAGTAATGTCAAATAGCAAATCCATCTGGTAGAGGCTTTAGATCGGGGGTGTCAATCTCTGGTCCTCAAGGGCTGGTATGCCTGATTTCTCTGCTCCAACACACCTGATTCAAATCAAATGGATCCAACAGCTTTTTGCCAACTTCTTCACATTGACCCATTATATTTAGTCAGGCGTGTTGGAGCAGGGTAACAACAACATCCAGCAGGATAGCAGCCCTCGAGGACTGGAGTTTGGCTCATTCTGTCTGTTCATAAAACACAAAAAAAGTGATGTATATATCCTGTGTTGCGTTGGCTTCTGCTCACCTTAAACAACCCTCTCTGGGCTCCACTGCGTCATAGAGCTTTAAATTTAGACCTGCCCTGAAACTCCTGAGCAGAAAAAGATGAAAAACTGTTTAACTCCCCAAGTCAGTACAAAATATTTGCTTTAAAAACCTTCCTGGTATTTTTTTCTCCTCTTTAATATCTGTGTATTTATAGTGGGTGTTGTCAAGTTCCTTAATGCTTGAATCAAAACATGCACCATCATGTATGAATACATGTATATGGGGTGGATAAAATAACAGAAAAACCTTATTTATGTAATGTTCTCATGTAATTCCAAAGTAGCTTTCTCATCTTAAAGACAATATCTGTGTTTTTTTGTTTTTGTTCTGTTATTTTCTGTTTAGCTTTCTAGTCTTTTGTCATTTTTGAGTTTGTCTTGTGTTTTCCCCTTGTGTATTCTGTTTGCTTTTTACTTCCTTTTCCTCACTTCCGGTCGTTAATTGTCACACCTGCTTTTTGTTTTCTAATCAGTCCCTCTGTATATATTCTCTAGATTTTTTTTTAATTTATTGCCAGCTAATTATGTATTTTAGTCTATAGCTAGTAAAAGTGTCTTGTTTGCCTCGCTATGTTTGTTAGCGAAGTTTGTTAGTTAGGTCAGTCTTCTGCTAGTCTTCAGTTGTGACTTTTGTTTCATTAAATCTTCTTACTTCTTACAAACATCCACCTATGTCCCTGTGGGTCCTGCCTTTTGGGTCCAACTTCATCGTCTCCTGTTGCCAGGATCCATGACAGTATGTCAGTTTCTGTTTTGGCACAACAGAAATATCTCACAATGGCAGACCTTTTAGAAATCTGGTGAATGGTTAAAAAAAAAGACTAAGAAACGGATAACCAGCTCATGTAGAACTACTCCACACTACGTTGCACTCTGTGTCATTGTAGTTGAGATAATGTTTTGGGACAGTCTTATATGAGGTTCAGAGAGGACAAAATTACTCCCAGAATATCTGCCCCACTTTCGTCTATCGCTTTGTCTACAAAAAGGGGCATTTTTTTCTTTTTTCTTTTTGTGTTTTGAGCTGCAGGTGTGTTCAGTTGTGATCGTCAGCAATTGGATATGAAGGGGACTGCCAACTCGAAGTATGACCTCATTAATTACATCTGTCAGTGATTCCCTGCAGATCTGTCTCCTGCGCTTCACATGCTGCCACTCAGCCAGCCAACCAGTCAGTCAGGAAATTTTCTGCTGGGGGTCATAACTCTGGCAGGTGGGATTGGGGGGAGAGAAAGAAGGGGAAACATTAAGGTTGGGGAGGGGCAGACAGCTAGTGAAACAGATGAACACGTTCATGCAAACTCACTTCCGTTTGAGTACATAAAAATGCAGATACACACACAAGCAGACACCTCTTCGCAGAGCAGCCGGAAGAATTTGATCTTTATTTAAATCCTTAAATTATAGCTGATTTAAAATTCATGGAGAACCGTTTATATGAAAGCTGGGTGCTGTGCAGACTGGCCTGTGATGTCTAATTGGTCTGAAGGTTGCCAATGCTTTGAACAAGTCAGGACGGAGAGTTGTGGCAGTCTGTGTGCTTTGAATAAGGATTTGAGTGTTTACCACCCACGTACCCTTCATCTCTCGTCTCTTTTACTGTCCTGCATTTCTGTACAGTATTGGATTGTTAAACCTTGAAAAGTTAGCAATACAGACAATAAGAGTTGGTACTTAAACAGAGAAAGGATTCTCTCTCCTTACTAAAATATTCATAATGATCCCAACCTTTTGATTCAGGTTTGGATGCAGTAGGTGGACAAAACTTGTAGTAAATTTACATTTGGACCAGCTTGAAACCTAGAGTTTGTCTAATGTCAGAATATCACTGGAGTTTTTCTTTTGGGGGGAAGGGTAGGGGGTAAGTTTTTGCAGCCTCCACTGTTGGAGGTCCACCATGACCTAGCTCATACTGTCATACTGAGTATGGAAGAACCCCCATCTTAACTCCCTCTTTTCTCGTCATCCTTGTAACCCATGCATTCACAAACACATACTTCTCAATGGCAGGGCCCTCCTGCTGCCCCAAAGCATGGAATACTACATTTGTTTGTTTACGCCTCGTTTTCTTTCCCTGAACTCTATTAACATTTATATTGCAGCTGAAGGTGTTGGAAGTCCCTCCTGCAGTGGAGGGAAACTCAGCTTCGATGAGAATGAGCTTCAGTCGAGCCTTCCTAGGCACAGTCTTGTGTGTTTATACCTACATTATCCAGCTATTCCCCAACTGCCTCTTTTCCCGTCTTTTTTTTTTTATCCTCTTCTTTTTTCAGTTCATATCACCATTTGCTCCAGCTTGCCTCTTATGTGACTCCTTAAGCTTTTATCTCTCTCCAAGGTAAATTGATTGCTTGAAAAAAAAAATGTGTCTGGAAAAGCTTCAGGATTGGGCAGCCTGATTGAGCATTAGCATATGAATAGAAGAGAGACAGCTCACCATGTCAGAGGAGGAGGAAGTGTTACAGGAAACATCCGCTAGACATCTGTGTTTCAGATGTTTCTTGCCAATTTTAACACATTTCATCGCTGATCTGTGGGGATATTCCAAGCAGATATTTCTAATTCACACTGCTGCGACTTTGCTATTCAAGCAGGATTTGGTACCACAATCTGTACTGTCATTCACTCAAAGCTCCGCCTTCCTCAAGGCTCCACAAACAGGAAAACTCCACAATAATTACATACACTGTTAAACAAAGAAATGAGACAAAGGGTGTAAATGAGCTGTGGACGATTGTTGACATCATTTTTTGTGTCGCTCCTCTTTGCCTGAAGACACAGACAAACCGATACAGATTGCCACACGTTGCTGATGGCTGCCATGTTGATCTTTCCTGGGTACCAGACCTGCATCAAGGGGCTCAATATCGAAGGTCATAGATCTGTATCGGACTTTGTGACCCACAAGCCGGGCAGTCAGCAGGGACACAATGCTCTGTTTGATAGCTTTCCACACGTGGAGACATCAGTCTTATTGCTGTGCAATGTTTCATTTATCATTTTTGGTTTAATTTCTAACCCTGGCTACTGCATAAAATGTGTTGACAATATTCTAACGTTCTAGATGTGCTAACTTCTAAGTAGAATTTGTCAGAATAAAACTCGCGAGATGAGAAAAATTAGCATGTGTGAAAGGATTGCATATTTTTCCTTTTGCACTTCTACAAAAAATACTGCATTTTCTTTTGGCTAATAGAAGGAAACCTTATTGCATCCATGTATGTAAATGCAAAACTGCATTGTCTAAAACAACCATCTTTTCCCAAAAAAATTGTATTTAGTGTTTTTAATAGTAAAATGACATAGATCATGATGGATTACAACATTAAGAATGCAAATTTTTTCTCTGGATATACAACGGGGAACCACTGAAAGTAATTTCTTTTCAACCTATATTTTTCTTAGCTTTCTTATGTGCAAAAATGTAAGCTGAATAACAAGTTAATGTCACTGGTCTTGTGTGCTTCTTAATACTGTTAGGAAAAGAAAGCCCGGAGGACAAAGGGACTGGGATTGCAACTGTTAATGCAAAGTGTATCATGCACATGTATCGCAGGCTGGCCTGTGCACTTATAAGCATCCGTGCTTGGATACTCACAAATAGATATGCCTGCAGTCTAACTGAACTGAATGCTATTATATTTATTATGTAAAACCTATTAGCATATGATGTCAATACATGGATGACTTTCGGTATGATGCTGAATTTAGAATTCTAAATATATGTATGTATGTGGGTTATATATGCATTCACGTACATATAGGAATACATGTATAATGTTTTTTTTGTTTTTTTTTATGCAGTAAAGATTTCTGACAAGCTTTTTCAAATATCGAAAGTAATGTGTTGCAGTCACAGCAGCTTCTTTCCTGCTTTCCTTTCTGTCTCTTTTTCTCTCTGCTCCACCAGCTGTCCCTGCATCCTCAAAGTTCACATTGGGAAGGCAACTTCTGGTTTGTTCTGCTCTTTAGTTCCCCGGGCTGAGACAAACATAGACAAACACACACAGGGAAGTACACACATGTGCCCTTGCACACACGCACTCAGAAGAAGTAAAAGAAAAAAAGCAGAGCAAGAGCCCTTTTGTGCATTTCTTGACTCCACTGTGCACCGCCGCAACATTTTACTGATGACTTCCTATCGCCAACAGCAAAGTGTCACTTTCCTTCGATTTACTAATTTGCATTGGTTCCCTTTCCCAGCATGATTCTGTGTATCAGTGCCCACAAGCTGAATGTCAGTGTCTCCTCTCAGCATACAAATATCCTGCTGATACAGTATGTCATGTATACTCCTGGACATCTCTAACATTTGATAATACCCTTGATATTTCCCATCAGAATTTCATGTTGCTGTTTCTATAACCAAATACCATTATGTGAGAGCTGAGTGTGTCCTTTTATAGCATCCATTAAATCTCAAATATTAATCACATAACAATGAGTTTTACATTAAGGATGGTATTGAGTCTTTTGCTTCTTTAATAAAAAGGTGATTACATTCTTACTAATGCATCAAAATGACAAGTCCACAAATGTTCTGTTCTTGTGGATTTGTAGGCAAGACTAGACCGAGCGGTATAGGTGATCTGCCATGGCCTCATCTAATCTGATTTGCATGCCGGAGAGAATTATGTAATTGGCATTTATGCAGAACAAAGAAGGATCAGCTCATGGAAAAGAAGGGTTTTCATGTAGAACTGTGTGTCTAAGCCTGTTTTCTGCAGCTCTGTGCTGCCTACGGTTGGCTACTGCATAGACAGACAAGAAATAATTGTGTGCGACTGTTTGTGTTTTGTACCATACACATGCATGATGTGTTGTATTAGTGCATGATGAGCTGGCATGTGGCATGTGACAAGGGGCGGAATATTGGAAACCTACCAAATCTTTAACATATGCTACCTCAAATTTGGAAAGCCTTTAGCTCTCTTGTAATTATTATGTACCAGTTTTAAGACTCACGACCATGAGTAGAAATGGCACATGCTCAAGCTCAGCTACATTTAAATCAGGTTTGAGCAACAATTCTAAGGATCTTTAAGCAGAATTGTGCATGGTAAAGCCATTGACTCCTAATTTACGCCCCACGATAAAAAAAAACAACAAAAATTTAAGGACTCTACGACTTGATGAATCTTTTGCTTACAAGTCTGGTCAGCATGAGCTTGTCATTGTTTTGTCTTTTTCCCTTGTAGTACAATAAAAAATGCAGAAGTGAATTGGTTAACACAAGTACAGTATGTATTTCCTGCCACTGTTACTTGACAGTAATATTATAATCTGTAATGAATTTTTTATCACAGTACTTATGCACAAGGAAATTAAATTCATTAAACAGGGCCCTTTGGAAAGGAAGTGCCGTAAAAAAGGCAGTTTAACTTTAGTTGGAGACACAAGGCTTTCAGCAAAGATATTAACCAGTCTTCTTTATAACTTTATTCAAAGTAACTCAGGTCGGCGCTTTGATGCAAACAACTGATTCACAACAGCAAAACACTAAATTAACGTTTTTATAGTTGTTTATTGAGTTGAAAAGTGCTGTTGTCCTTCTGAAGTGCAGTGTGTGAGTGATTTGTTCCATCTAAATACAACTAATATATTACATTTTACAAGTGCATTGTTGTTTGGGCTGAGTATGTGACACTTCTCTTTGTATTTAAATTAGCTTTTTTTGTCCTCTGTGAGGCCATAGTCATGAACCATGATTGATAAGCTGAATAACTCAGCTGAGTAACACCTGGAACTCTCCCAAATCTGGAGCATGGCTTTGGGCCAAATCTCCTGCAGCGAGCATGAGACTCATGCAGTGGACTCCAATCTGACACACTCTTCCAGCACCTCCTATTTCTCACACTTTGAATTGTTGATGTTGGCGTTGCATTTTTGTTAGTGTGAGCCGAGTCAGACGCTACATCACAGCCACAGTTTGACCTGATGGAGGGCATGCTGTCAAATTCAGGCTGGGTCATTATTAGTCTGCCTGGTTTCTACAGTTGCGGTGTTGTGTTTAAGTCCTGTGCATTTACTTAAATAAAAACTAAGAGAGCAAAGAAGAGCTGACAAAAAAGAAAAGAAAAGCAGAAATCAGAAAAATTAAAAGCTGAGTCTTTTAGTGTATTGCTGTTTTATTAAATCCGTTTTTATAAAGGTCAATTTTTTGCTTCACAAAATGGCTCATTTTTCTCCATGAACTGGAGAAATAACCAAAGAAGGGGTGAAGATCAGGATTATAATGCACTAATGCCTTAATAAGCTTTTATGACCCTGTAAAATTGTGGTTTTACTAGCATTTGTTTAAATATTACTGTTTCTCAGCTGTGCTGAAAAACCTGAATCAAGGAGAGAATGTCTTCTCAGTGCAAAAATTAAATAGCATTTAACCTTTTAATTCTCTTAAATTTAACTTCGGCAGCTGGAGTTAAATCATGTGTACATTTCACACCAATCGGAATTAATTTCACACTGACTTATGATGATGTTTAAATATGATAACCTGCTGTCTGTGTAAACAATTTTTCAAACTCATGCATAAAACCCTCAACATCCTTTATCAGCCGTTCCCATATCTTTGTAGTATTTGGTCATTTGGCCTTATCCTGACATCACAAAATTCATGTGCACACCCACAATATTACACCTATTTAGGGACGTGTTTTATATAATTTAACCATTCCTCAGCTATAAAAAGATGCTGTATTGCTGATACCATGCAGCCATGCAGCTCTGTCACAGTCCTTGGAAAACCATGGGTAGTATTGGGTGTGACAAAGCTGCAGCTTTTCAAAAAGACACCAAGCAATGTAAAACCTTAAATGCAAGTAAAAATATTCAGATGCCCAGAGTTCCAATTTTATAATTTCTTACAAATACATGTTTAGCAGTATATTGTATATAATAAAGTGATAGCATCAGTTAAATTATATTTTCTCTGAAGTTCTCTTTTTCCCTCTATCTTCGGGTGGTCTCTTCAGTAAAGTAGCAAAACTAACCTCAATTGTCATCTAAGTGCAGACTTTTCCTGCAGTGCATTGCTTGGGCCGGAGGCAAGGCAACCTTGCTGTGCAACTGTGGACCTGTGTTGATCTCTTACCGCTGTTTAAAATGCTGAGCTGTCAGCAGGAGCCAAGAGAAGTAGTTTGTTCTGCTCACCACTCAATGGACATGTTTCATTGGCACCTTGTTGGAGGTCAGCAGTAACTGACGGCCGGAGCTGTGGGGGTCAGGCCCACTACCCACCTTTACCTGGAGAGTGAATTACACTGCAGGTGGGGCAGGTGGGCTGAGCCAGGGTGTGTGTGGACTGCGTGCAAAAATCCAATTGACCATAATGTCACACAACTCCATTTATACGCCTGATGTGCGAGAGCTGCTTGGAAACCCAGCAATTCCTTTTTCCACTGATTTCTCAACCAATAACTATTCTGTAGGGTGTCTCAGTTGAGTGATGGTCTTGGAAGATGTATCATTGAAGGATTAGAACTAGAGCTCATCAAAGAAAATAGCCTGGTCAGTGTGACGTGCTGCTTTAAAGTGGCTGAATATTTTAAGAGAGTCCTCTTCCTCAGAGGAAATGAAATACAGACAAAGAGTGAAGAGCAGGAGGTTTTGGTTTGCTTCTCTCATCGCTCAGGGGCAGATGGGAGATTTGTAGATGTGGAGAAGATTGTTAGGGAGTGAGGCAGTCGGGGCCTATTTTCACTGCAGCTGAGGCCTCCGCTAGCCACAAGCAGTTTATATAATTCCAGAGATGAGAGAACAAAATATCTTTTTTCACACAAAGTAAGATTTTAGTCCCTATTCCTCTTCATCCTCCTCCTAGCTTTTTTAAAAATATATAAATATTATTATGTTTTTTTGGTTTTTTTTTCATATCTCCTCTCACACTTTACTCCATTCACCTCCAGACAGCATTACCAAGGTGCATCAAGGACAGTACAAGGGATTGCAGCGTTGCCATAAAGAGACAGGCACGGTTCGACGTAGTGTAAAAAGTCCCCCTTTTACATGACATCTACTCAGGATCATTGTACTTGCTCTGCCATGCATCACCTGCTACTAAATGATGGCGTATTGTGAGCTGAGTGGATGTGTGTCCACGTAACTTGATGCTGGCTGGTCAGGATCGCCCAGGAGCTATCCACGCCATGGAGAATGACTTAGCTGAGCCGTGCTTCTCAGCTGTTCTGAGCATGCTTAAGAGCAGAGAATTATTCCACTCATTTCTAGCTTCCTGTGAAGCATGACAAAGAACTCAAGTGCTTCATGCTCGCCCAATTCCCTTCCTGAGAGGAGCCGAGAGGGCTACGGGTTTAGAAGTCGTTCAGCAAACACTCACCATGATGAACATTAATTACAGCAATTAAGTGGACCGCAACCATTGTCTGGGGTGACTTAAACACTGTGTCAAAACTGCATTGACAAAGTGCAATAATAAGATACAGGGGTGCAATGATGATGTTGGTTTCTGTACACAGGCTATTTTGCTGCAAGTATGAGTAGATTATTTCATTTTTTACTGTAATGATATAAAACACCCCTTACATTTGGACATAATTATTAATATAATTCAGAGTAAACCTTGTTACACATATTTATTGAGATTAAATGAAAACAAATATAATGTTTCATTCTGTTTGTGCTTATCTTTAAGTCCAGTTTCTTTTGTCAAAAATAAATTCAATCTATGTCAAAATTAGTAAAAACTTATGCTAAGTTTGCCTAGGAGGATGGAAACAAGTAGCTTACGTGCCCAATAAAGCTGAAATGATGTGCAGAGAGAGGAAACAGCAGCTTGAAGAAAATGTGACAGATATAAGTCTCCTCAGCGGGAGAACAAAGAGCGGACCACACCGTTGTGTGCTGACTTTTTAATGGGACCGAGACTCCTTACAGGCTTTCTCCTGTGGGATAACAGACATTTTTGTCCTGGTGATGAACACTAAAAGCTCCTAAATACCTAACATCCATCAATAGCAAACTCTATACTACAATGAAATGTGTTTCAATGATGCTTGCAGCCAGACCTTTCTTTACTAGTAAATGCAACATCATCATGAGATTACCTTACATCATATATTTAAAGAAATACATATGGTTTTTTTAAAAGTTTATTACATGTCAAAGAAATCATTGCATAAATGTGTTAACTTAGCCTTTTGATTATTATTATTAGCCAGACAATTCAAATAATCACACAAAAATGGTCAGTATGAAATATAAATCTGTCCTTGTTTACTTTGTATGATGGGGAATGGATATTTTGTGGGATTGCTCCATTGGTCACTTTTTTTTTGCATTTGCTCCCTGAAACACAGTCAACTATTTGCATGTGTTTTCTTATGTTGCAAAGCACTGAGCTTTCATTATCAAATCTGGCTTAAAGGTTTGACTATACAAACATTTATAAAGCAAAAAACAATTGTTAGCCT
>JBAMHW010000017.1:6073272-6087960 GCA_037177495.1 Rhadinocentrus ornatus
CTCTCTCTCTCTCTCTCTCTCTCTCTCTCTCTCTCTCTCTCTCTCTCTCTCTCTCTCTCTCTCTCTCTCTCTTTCCCGCTTTGTCTCTCTCTTATCGCACTCATTTTCTGTCTGTGTGCAAACGGCTACTGTAATCCAGGGTCTTGGTGCTTGGGCCTGTCACTCTACATTTGCACTAAGCATCTTGCCTTCTCTCATCTCCTTTACCCTAATTGTATTGTAATAAGCAATTACAGATCTATTTATGCACACTAGATCTGAGATTGGACCACTTTTTAAAAGGGCATGTAGGGGAGTGGAACGGGACCAGGCAGCACCTCCTCATACTTAACTTGTAGTTGGGCAAAGACATCACTGCTGCTAATCATTCAGCTTTCTTTCGTTCTCTCACTGATGAGCTAATCCTGCTTTACAATCTTGTGCTCCTCCTTTGTTGTCTATCTAGTGCAGAATGCCCTCTAAAGCAAAAGTGATTGTGCTGATGTTTATTGTTTATTGGCTGTGTTTTGTCTTTGTGAGTCAGCTCCAGTGATGCAAATGAGCAGAGGCAGTGTTTACCTGGACTAGCCATGTTTTCCCTGTATGTGTTTGTGTGTGCATGTGTGTGTGCAAATCGTGCCTGCACAGTGTCTAGGCCTTTGATCATACTGCGGCGCATTGATGGATGCTCTCTGGTGCTTTTCGGTTGCCTATAAACGAGGCCACTGCCAGGATACAGATGCCAGTAATTATATCCCCTTGCTAGAACGATAACAATTGTGGCTCATACAACAAAGTGCCATGACTTTTTTCTTTCTGCCCCAACATTTTAAGGTATGAGAAATGACATGGAGTTCCCCGGTCTGCTTCCTCCCTGTCTGGAGCTCTTGTATTTACAGCCGTTTGTGAACCTGTATGTGTAAGAGGTTAGGCCCATGATAAAGGGCTACACCTTGTAATCATAGCTGGACGTGCAATCTTGGTGACCTGCCTGAGAAGTGACTGGGTGAATGTTGTGTGTGTGTTATGAATTTGTGTATGTTTGAGTGGCAGAAAGATCCACTGTTAAATATATTTGGTCATTTAACACTAGAACGACCAGGCTATGAAATTTTTCGTCGGAGCGTGGTCTCGTGGAGGGGCTATTAACACCTAATCGTCTGCCTGTTCTTATGTAAAGTTACTGACATGAAGATTTTCGCTTCATTGCGCAAGTTCCATAGAAAATTAATAGAGAAGGAGCGACGTCACCTCCCGTGTGTCCAGCCCATAACTTGAGAGGTGTTTGTATATCGAGTTGAATTAAACCAAAGCAGCTGGGACTGTGGAAGGAGTCTGCAGCAGAGTGCAGCAATGCCAGTAGCGCTCGATTTGCAACTGAACACAGCACAAGTGTAAACTGCGAAGGAGCAAATAATCAGACCATTTCATTTTTATAATTGTTGAAAACCCAGATCGTAATTGTGATTAAAATTGATTAATCGCACAGCCCTACCACTGAGTGCACTAAAGGAATTTTATGTATGATAAAATATAATGTTGAACATTTGCGCTGTCAGATCTCTAGACCGGCATATGACTTTACCGCCAGCAGTCAGCTAAAAGACGGCTGTGAAAAATGCCGTTTGGTTTTACAGATCTGTAAAATCAAATCAAATAATTTCGGGGAAGTAAAAGCTCCATTTAGCTCCATACTGTCTACTTTCATCTTGTAACGTCTCGGGCTTCGCGCTGCGGCGGACCTGAGTGCATAGGACATGAGCGCATTGGACACGAGCCCATTGCAACCAAGAAGAATATGAACTCAAATCTGAATTTGGGCACATTTCTGCCAGAGAAGCAATTAGACCTGCTACATGAATGTAGCGGACTTCTGCCTGGCAAACGAGGCTCATTTCAGGATGAGAATCGTCATCATTACAACAAACTGTAATCCACAATCTCTGTCAAAAAAACAAAACAAAACATTACCAACTCATTTACTCAATGTTTTATTCAAATATTTTTCAGTGCATTGTAGAGAAAAATATAAAAACATATATATAAAAAATAAAAAATAGCACAGTAACTTCTCTTTACATGGGATCTTTACAGTAATTGTAATAGTGGCATTAAAACTAAACAGATAAGTGGATAGATCTATACTTTATTAATCCAGGGGGAAATTCAAGTGGTCCGTACTTATATAGCTCTTTTATGCAAAGCGCTTTACAGTATACATCACATTCACCCATTCACACACACATTCACGCACTGATGGCGGAAGCTGCCATGCAAGGTGCTCACCACGACCCATCAGGAGCAATTAGGGGTTCGGTGTCTTGCCCAAGGACACCTCGACATGAACTGGACTTGGCTGAGGATCGAACCGGCAACCCTCGGGTTACAAGACGACCGCTTAAAGTGTGCAGCAGTTACATAAATAAAAAAAACTAAAAGGTATGTTAGAATAAAAACCTCACAAAAACAAGTCATGGCACAAACCTGCATGGTATAGTGCAGTAAAAAATTTATCTAATATAAACAGAAAATAAGATTCTATCAGCCGCCACAACAACCTGGAGCTGAACATCCAGAAGACAGTGGAGATGATCGTGGACTTAGGAAAATCACAGCTCCACCGTCCCCCCTTGTCTTCACTGGCTGTCCCATCTCCATAGTGGACTACTTCCGCTTCCTGGGCACCACCATCACCCAGGACATCAAGTGGGAGCCGACCATCTGCTCCCTCATCAAAAGGGCCCAGATGACGTTCTTTATGCGGCAGCTGAGGAAAAACAAACTGCCCGCCAAGATGTTGGTGCAGTTCTACACGGCCATCATTGAGTCCATCCTTACCTCCTCTATCACCTTGTGGTACGCTGGAGCCACTGCCAGGGATAAACACAGACTGCAGCGCATTGTGCATGCCGCTGAGAAGGTTATTGGCTGCAGGCTCCCATCTCTCCAGAACCTTTATGTCTCCAGGACCTGGGGACGTGCAGATCGGATTGCAGCTGATTCTTCTCGTCCTGGACACGATCTGTTTGTCCCTCGCCCCTCAGGCAGGAGGCCACGGTTCATTCAGACCACAACCTCCCACCATATTGACAGCTTCTTCCCCTCTGCCATCAGACTCATGAACAATAAATAACCTTGTATTGGACTCATGAACAATCAGCTACTCAGTACCGGACTCATGGACACCAATCAATATCTGCCATATTTGCACTATATGGTTCATCCCACTCTCACCTGCTGCTAGACATTAACTGATGACAATAAAATTGATTCTGATTCACACCTCTCAACAGCTCTGAACTGAAGGGAAAGTTAAGGCAGATTTGTGCTTGCACGTCGTCTGCGTCAACGTCACCACCGTTGGCTCTGCGTAGCTCCGCAGAGGCTCGACGCTGGATCTTGTGGCTGAATTTGTGTGGTAACCACCGTTTCTAAAAACAATAACCAGTGGAAAAGTTGATAAGAGGCTAATAGAATAATTTATTCTGATAACTAACAAAGATATTTAACCATACTGGAAGCCATTGTTGTTTTAAAACAGAAAATACCTACCGAACTGAAGTTAATCATCCAAATAACTCCGACCTGGTGAGTTTACCAGCCGATACCACCCCTCCTGCCACCTTCAGATTAGGAGGAGAAACTGCAACATGACACCAAAACGACGCGCACCCCCTACACTCGAGTGCTAAAGCAAACACACCAGAGTCAGCTACGCCGTAGCCGGCTACACGCAGACGCTGCGCAAGCATAAATCCGCCTTTAGGTGCATCTTGCATTTGTTATGTGGGTGGGGGAGATTGCAGTCTACCTCATTTGAAAAACAATGGCTCAGTAAGTGGGGTGATTAACTATGGTAGAGGGAGGGGGGACTGCAGAAGAAACTGAAAATCCTGGGGTTTCTAGTGTTAAAAAGAAGTATGACATGAATCAAATTGCCTGAAGCACTTGTGAATTAGATAATCTTAATGTTTCAGTCCCAATAGTTACAAACTTAGAAAAACAGGTAAAAATTAATTTATTCTGATTTTCTGTTCATTGGATGCTATTGCCAGTTTTTAATTTGTGATATTAGCTCCTTTGATCACTTTTTAAATGCATATCTGAAAAATCATGTCCTTTTTTCTGTATACTTTTTTTTTTTTAAGTAAAACCAAATTATCAGAGATGTTTTTATCAGTGGTTATAATGAAAATCTTTATTCCATGAAGTCAACACATAACCAAAACACATAATTAAAAGTTCCTTTTGTATTCAAATTGGGCAATTTTAAGAAAGGGCTACAACAATGTGAAGGTACGATGGTGGTGTTTTTTTTATGTTGCTCGTGTAATCTGTGTTGAAAGGAGGTCCGGTTCAGAGGAGCAACATATGGAAGGACGGAATGGAAATTTATGCAAATAGCTGTCGTCCCTGATTCATCACCGCAGACTGACCACGGTGGCAAAGGAAATTGTGTCTGAAATTTTACGTCTGGGAAGAGAGTTTAAAATCTAGGGCACTATCTCACTGCACTCACAAAGAAGTGAGAATAGGCTGACAATGTGAGCGAGAGAGACGTATACAGGCATGCACATTAAAAAATGCATCATGAAGAGACCTTCGTTCAGCAGTGTAAGGCACAAAGGGCAGCAATGCAACAAACTTGTTATTTTTTCACACAATTTTATCTTTAGATCCCCTCGGTGGCCTACCATATGAATATGTGCTTTTCTTCGCTCTTAATGGCTGATACAGTCAGTGCTCCAGCACAAAGGGAAATTACAGAAGGGAGCTCTAATAACTCTTTACTGAGTAGACTGTTACATTATTTTAAAAAAAAAGCTTTTAAATGTTTTAAGACTGAATTTTTCTACCTCATGTCCTAAATTCCCCAGTGTCTTTGCTGAAATCATGCCAAGCACTAGATTGCTCATCCAAAAGTGTCATATATCATCAATTATTAAAGGTCCTGTGTTCTGCCCTCGGCAGTGTCTTAGTGTAAGTTTCACATGTCCATAGAATATGTCTTTCAAGTGACAGTTATGTAATACCCAACAGGCCCTAACCCTTGTGTTTTAATCTTATCGATGCAAGCAGATTCAGTTCCTGTAGCATTAAATCCAAAAGCACTGCCTACAGACCACGCCCCTTTCAAGAAGTGTTAAATATTTGACAGAGACGAGCAGCCAATGGGAGCAGTTTAGTTCAGGCTCTTTACTGGAAGGCAGCTGACATAAACATGAATGAAACACTCAGACTGTCTGACAGAGTGATAATTTTATGTGTGAATTCTTTCTAAAACTGCTGTAGATCTTCCATCCATATGGACATAAAGCCAGTGGTACCATAAGATAAGTCATTTCGAGCATGAAGTATTGTTGCTGGGATTTACCACCACAAATATATTCCACTGGTTATTCAGTTTTGTAGATGCATTGATTGCAATAAAAGAAAGAAAAAAAAAGGTTGTGATTATTTTATAGCTATATTGCTATATTTATAATATAGCTATATTACCTTCTGGGTAGTGTGATAAGGACTGGAAACTACCTAATCTCAGTATTACGCTTCAATGTTGAGGTTTCAACACATTTAAACGGGCAGGCTAAACAACACAGAAACTTCAGAGTTTAAGGCAGAAACAGACCAGCAACTTAAACTCTGTTAAGAAAAATAATAGCATCCGTGGTATCAAGTATTAGGTTCACCTAAAAATAAGCTAATGATACCATTCTGCCTTCTCTTCTTCTGGAAAAAAAAAAAATATGAGCTGCAATCTGGACACTTGGTCAGCCATAGAAAGACCTTGTAGACCACTGCAGACTAGTGCAGATCATTTGTGTCACACAGGCTTTGCGCTCATGCAGACACCATCCATTAGATTCAACAACTAAGTTAAAACTGAGACTTTTGCACTTTCATCTGGTGATTTTAACAATGTAGCAGTAAAAGTATTTTAAATTTAGTTTGCATTTGAAACAACAGAGTTTGATTTTTCTTTAAGCTGTATTTTCTAGGTGGAAAGCAGAATTTGGCTGCTTTCCCATTCCGCTGCTGTAGACCATTTAGCTTTTGCACTCTACCTGTCTGCTACTCCATCTTGGCAGTTGGGAAGTACTTTGTGCTGTAGTTACCTTAAAAAAAAAAGTCCTTGAAGACTCTTGTGCTTGCTCCTTTTGCAACACTCTGCTTTCCTGTTGTGTCAGTGGCACAGCCAGGCAGGAAAAGTCAGTAAGGGGGCAGGATTTTGTGAATACTTAGCTTGACACTACTGGTTGTCCACTAGTGAGTTATGAAGCTTGGAAAGCAGTTGAGTAGGAGTGGGGAAGAGTACAAAAGAAATAAGATAAAAATGGAAAAATCTGAAAACTGCAGCTGTGCTCATTTACACCTGGACTCACAGAGAATACTCTGGCAAATTGAAAAATTACAGAGGAGCAAATTTTGTAATCAAGGTAATTCGCCACAAGGTTTTTAAGTATTCCCTTCATTTTTACATATTGGCGGGCACTACTTAAACTGTTAATGCATGCTATATATTAAAAATGTTTTTTAAATTACAGTACATGAGTTTACCCCACTGAAGAGCTGGAGTTTATACAAGCTTTGTGTTAGAAAACAATCGGCCATAGAGAGTTAAAGACATTGATCTGCAATCCAAATATAGTCATTTTTCACTTCTCTTCTCACTAGAAAGGATATTTGCTTAAAATTTTTCCCACCATCTGTCATTGTCTTGCCTCCCTGAATGAAATTTAATAGACAACATACTTACAGCATCAGAGCTGGAGTGTCAACATTTGCATAAATATGTTACACGTTTTTTTTCCTCAGTCTTCTTGTTTCTGTCCTACTTAAATATTGCTTCACAGTATATTAATCTTGTCCCATATCCTACATAGGGAGTTAATAACATTCACGCCTTGGTTTTGCATTACTTGTTTTGTATGCATGTTCAAAACACTAATGGCTTTTTGCCGGTGCACCACAGAGGCTCTTTGAATTTTGTTTTCTGCCACAGGTAGAAATTTAAAATTTTCCAGAAGTAACAATAAGATTGTATTCTGCAATATTAGTTATAAGCTTATCTTTTTCCAGCTTTGCGCATTGTTTACACAGACTGAGGAAAGTGAGAATTTCTTTTTGCATGCCATCAAAACAGTGCTGAGTGACTTTTTCAGGCATATCTTTAAAGGATTTGGCCTAAAATTATTTGCTTGCTTTTTGAGACTGTGTAGAGTAGCCACACTGGCTGCTGTGTTTGCATATGTATTGGCAAATTTTAGTATTTGACATTGCACTTGTGGGTGTGTATTCTATATAACAAAATGTGATTATCACTATGCCGATAATTTACGTGATCAAACACAAGATTACTGGTCCTGTCTGCCTGGTTCCTGTGTGTACACTCACTTCCACTTTTGACCGTCACAAAATAGTTGCTGCAGGCAAAAATTTATAAATAATAAAATATGAATACTCAGGATATATAACTGGGTTTAAACCTTATTCTGTACACTCCCCACGCTTTACATCTTAAGGATGCTGCGACTACAGTTTCCTGCAGTGTGATGAACCAGTCTACATGTGCACATTCTGCTCTTCAAAGCTCCGCATGGTGCCAGAACAGACTGAATCATCTTAATTGTGCCCAGCTCATAAAAAGAATGAAAGGCTATTTATTCAGTATGAATTTGCTCATGATGGTACGCTTAAATCAATAACTATGCTTTAATAGGTGTTAGCTTTTTACTGTGACTGTGTATGGTGGTGTTGTGGTTGGAGGGTTCCTGTTTGAATCTCACCCTTTTATTGTGTTATTTTTACATGTTTAAATAAAGCTGTCATTCATCCCTTGATTTATTCAATTAGTTGAGGTAATCTATCAAAACAAGTTGAAACTAAATGCCAGGATTTTGACTACATTTTATAAAAATGTTGCAATTGATGATATTATTACTATATATTCCTGAAAAGTCAGGGGTCAACCTCACTGTTACAAGAGGAGATGGTGACAAAAAAAGTGGTAGTCAAAAGTATCTATATCACCAGTGTGACCAAATGAAAGATTCACCCATCCTTTTACTTTCTCAGGAGGTATACACTGCCAGTCAAACCTTTGGAGACACTTTTCCTTTAAACCTAATAAGAAAGTGAGTCCAAACTTAAACTGTTGATTGGTTTATAATATAACACAATAGGGGACATATAAATGATAGATAAAACAGTGAACAATTGGAATAATCTGAATGATCAAGATAGCGGAAACTGTGACTGGATATTTAAGAAGTCATTTTTATTTTAAAACTACTAATTGTATAGATCGTCCATGCTGCTGAGTTAAAGATGTGTGTGAATTGTTCCATATTTTATATTTTGTGCCTACTTTTAAAATTTAGAGAATTGGGGACAGTTTTAGTCTTTAACTATGTTTGATGAGAATTGGCTCAATTAGACAAGCATGCTACCATGTGTGGTTCGTGTCTTTGTTGAAATGACCTTAAATTAATATAGCACATATATGGCACATCCTAACAAAGTCAAGTAGAATTAGGTTTGTTTTGATATCTCTATATCACCAGTCAAAAATTTCCCTCAAGGGACATCACAATATGTGCGACACAAAACATCCTATATCCTTGCAACCTTGACTCTAAGGACAATAACCTTCCGTTAATGAGGAAAATCCAGCTATACTGTTCAACAGAGGCATCATGTAAGTTAGAATAAAAATGCTTCAAATGTGTTTGACTTTTTCCCCCGGTCTCCTCATAACCTCTAAAAATATTAAAATGGTTTAAAGCTTAGTCCTCATTTCCAAAAAGCAACAGCCACTCTGAGATAGCTTGAGCTTTTTTTTTTCTTTTTTTTTGATGACCTTAAAGTAATACTCATTCTATTCTTAAAAGTGTCAGGTTTGTCATTTTGTTCCATCCGTTTTGTTAAAAACTGCTAACAGGTGTTGATAAAAGTGCACTTCAGGCTTTTTACATTTTTTGACTCCTTCTCTGTATGTAGGCATACTTTCTATGTCTATGATAAATGCACTAGAGCAATAATTGTCAATAAGTGTGCACAGCTCTGTGCACACTTAAAACACATTCATGTGTAGGCCATTAAAAATGTCTCACACACATTAATAGCTCTCCTTACTGTCTCTCAGGGATGTGCAAAAATAACTGAATGTAAAAAAAAATGGGTTAAAGGAAAAACTGGGTTGAAGAGTGGTCCATTTTTAAACCCGTCAATTTGATTTGAGATGTTGTTGATAAAAGCTTTGAAAATACTGAAGGCAGACCCAAATGATATGAACTAATGTTGCTGTAAATGCAGCAAAGGGAATTCAATGTTCCCCCAGTGGCTATTATTACATAGTGTTGCTTCAATAAAAATGTGCATTTGTTAAAATGTATAATGAACTGTGTCAAATTAAAGTAATTTCATCTAGCCATCTTGATATTACTGCATTTGCTACTTATTTGAAAAACACTAGCAGTGATTTAATTAGCCAGGAGATATCTGATGCATTTTATTTTAGTTAAAATGCATAGAAACTTAGTCAAATTCACCCTACAGTTTGAAATTGATCACAATTTCAAATATATCTCTTTCCACAAAAAAAAGATGTAATAAGGATAAGGATAATTTGTTCTGTTTAATAATAAACATAATAATAATAATTTAAACAAACACTGGCATATGACTTCTTTACATTCACTACTTTAGACATGTTTTTGTGATATTTCTTAAGTTGTATAAGTGTTACCGTGTTTACATGGCAACAATTTAACTTAAGTGATATTCAAATTCAGTGAAGAAAACAAATGTGATATATAAAAGGTCTCGTGGTTTGTCATATGTTGGCAAAATATGCTTATTAAAGAAATTGTTGCATTAAGTCTTGTGGTTTTACATTTTACTAAAGATAAAAATTTTCCAAGTTAATAAGTTGGAATTAAAGTCATAAAACATTTGTGCTGTGTAGATTTACACGATGGGAACTTCAGTCCCAACAGGGTTGAACAAGGATTTTGATATTAGGCCTTTTTTGAAGAAGAGTAGCCTTATTTTAAAACAAATGTCAATGACCACTTTTATCGCCTGACTCCTGTAATATAAAAAAAAACCTATCTGAATAAATTTATTAAACATAGACTTAATTTCATAATTTATTATTTGACAATCAATTATTAATCATGAGCTTAGTGTAGAAAACAGCATTTTAATGACTTGTTTTTAGTATAAATATGGTGTGAATTTAATCTTAACTCTAAATGCATAAACATTATTATTACTTGCTACTCAACCAAATTGAAGCCTTAATGTCTTTAGTCAGCGTGGAGAGAAAAAAAAGGGAATTTTGCTGCACCAGGAGTCAAACATTCTCATCATGGGCACACATGTCAAAGCGGAATAAAGACAAGGCTGAGAGCTTGACTGGTTGCAGCTTGATGGAAAAAGTGTGGAATATGACCGGGGAATTGGTGGACCGGAAGGGAAAAAGGACAAACAGCTGATGTGGAGAGGCAAACAGTGATGAACATTGACTTGTTTATTTATTTTATTTTATTATTTTTTTTTATTTTTCACTTAGATTGGTAATGATAAAAGTGAGTGATGTTGATAAATACTTGCACAGCCAGTTTATCAGCAGCTGTCTGGCCTGGGGTTACCGCCGGCAGCATCCAATGCTGATAACCCCTGAGGCCTGAGGCATGATGTTTGGAGGAGGAGGGAAGCAGAGGATTACTCAGCTGCTGCTTGGCTAGTGGAAAAGTGCTAAAGTGTCTACTGTAGCAGTTGATTTTCTGCATGTCCACCCGTAGAAGTCAGACACTGCATTTTAGGGGAAAAATAGATATATAGGAAAAAGTTTATAATGCTTTTTTTTTTTTTTTTTTTTTTTTTTCCAAAACCCAAAACCCAAAAACGAATTGAAAAAAGAACTTCCTTTTCCCACCCCTTCCTCTGGTACATCTCAGACTCAGGCTTAACTTTGTATTGTCAGGCTTGACACGGCTTTCTCTAGGCTAAGCTGCCCTCTCCTTGCCTGAGGTATTTTTTAAGATTATCACAGCCATGACAAGACTGAGCAAGAATGGATGTTAGATTAAAAAATTTGGCCAGCTTTGAGTTTGAATTTGAACACAATTATTGGCTGTTAATGCGTTGAATTAGAATTGCGCCATGCTAATGTTTGCAAGTGCTGGTTAGAGCCCGATGCAAAGTCAAACCTTGGCTGAAATGATGCGATCATATTCAACTCCAGACCAGAAGTGAATCCATAGAGCTATGTGGTGTTGTCACAAATATTTATACTCTTCTTCTGTGGTTTGTTTGCACTGTGGTCTGCACTGACTGTATATTGATTGGCTGGGAAGGTCAAGCCTATTTAGACACCTGCATGCCGTTTCTAATTACTACATAAGCTGTGTTTGCATATTTAAGCCTTTGGCCTATTGCACATTCTCATGGAGCTGATAGTGCATAGTGAAGCTTGTTGCTTTTGTTAGAGTAATAATGCTGATTATATTTAGGTGGTTGTGTGTGGGATGTCTCTCACAAACTATTACAGTTACCCTTTTCCGCGTGTCTGTTAATCTTGCAGTTGCCAGCACTGAAGCAAATCCTTCACTCAGAGCTCTTTTTCTCTCTTTCACTTCTAAATTACAGTTAGAAAGGAGAACAAATGGACATATTTGAAATGGATTACAGGCTCTTATCACATGTAAGAGTGCTATGAGATAAATCTTATTATGTCTTCTTTAATTTCTCACTATTTTTACTAAAAAGTTTGATTTATTGAACTGTATAATGAAATAATGATGAATGATTAAACCAAAAATCTATAAAGAAAAACACCAACTGTAAGAGAAGATCTGTGTGTGGGAAGCTGTGTGCATATGTGCAGGCAATGTGCCTGCGAGACTGTGGGCACCTGGAAAACACTAGACAGATGGTTACTTCAGCTCTCGCTGAATGTTGCTTCTTTTTTCTCCGTGTTAAGCTTCTTTCACATCGAAATTGTTTCGGTCAGCGTTTTTGATCAGAGTAGACTCTTTCAGCCATCTTGATTGTTCACTGGGTATCTCTAGAGTATGTTTTTCCTGCCCCCATCATTTATTTCTGTTTGATTTCTGGCAAGTGGAGGAAGATCAGAGCTTTGACTTGTTATGCTCCTTTTTTTTTGTTTGTCATTAAGATTACAAAGCAGTGCATCAGACATTTTTATATGCTCTTCCATGTCAGTAAATTCTAACTGTCTTACATGGACTTTGTCTGATAAATGAGACAGGAAAAAGTTTGGGAGCAAATTAATATACAGAAATATTGTTTCTTCTTATACTGGCCAAGCAGATGCAAATTAGCCCAATAGTCAGAGCATCCGTCTCAACCATTATTGTACTAGAATTTTAAAAGCATATCAGACAATGCAAATATTTCTGATTTCTACATCAAACAAGCACAGTTGCTTGCAGTGATCACTTGTATAAGTCTGCTTCTACAAGAGGTCACCTGAAACATGCAGAGGTGAGAGCCTTCCCCATACTGCTCAAGTAGTTTCTCCTTGCAGAGTTTGAAGGGGATAAAGCCAAAGCAATAACCACAGCAACATAATGGATACCATTACAGGTGCAACAGAGTCATGAAGTGCCCCCTCAGTATTGTACTAATGCACTTAAAAAATTCAATACTCAATACAACACAGACCCCTTTCTGTTGCTTAATTGGTCTCAAATCAAATGTTGAGGTAAGAGAGGCTAATTTAAACCTCCTGAATTGTGCTTCAACAAAGAAAATCAACACCTATTCTGACCCATGTTGCAGAGGTCTGATTTTAAGGAAGCATTGTTTACTAAAGGTGTCAGCATATAACTCTAATTTCATTTGCTCCCGGCTAAATTTTTTAATCAAGCTCCATGTGTAACAAAGGAAATATTTCCTCACAGATTCTCCACTCACACTGGTGTATATCCCACAGAAATTGCTTTCCTAATTTTAGCGTGTGCTCTGCAGCAGATGTTAGTGCCCTTTTTGATGCTGTGGGTAATAATCCTTAATATTCTTGCAGTTTGAGACTAAATGAGCCTTTAATGCACTCTGATTCCATCTTCTAGCACTCATTAATTGTTTGTTGAAAGTCCATCAATTATTCCCTCCCCCCCCCTCTCTTTTTTTTTTCTTTTCATTTTTAGTTTTTTTGAGATAAGCAGAAACTTTAAGGGGGAAATGGACTTTTTTAATTCTGTGACAGTCAGTTTTGATAAGGCCCTCTATTTGAAATGTCATTGTGACAGGAAATTCTCAGAGCTGCCTCTCTCAGCCGAGCTTTTCTCTTTTCCCCTGCCGTAACCTTCAGCGTTTGCTACCTTGCTGGGCAGTAACACTGTAATACAGATGTGTATTTGAAACCTTTTGTGTACGTCTATACATTCCTATCTTCACTTCTTTTCTATCCAGCATCTCAGGTGATACCCACTCAGTGTGTTCGATGCCTCGTTAAAAATGTCGTGCAGTGCATTTGAATGTCTTGTCATTCATCTTCTTCTCTCACCCTTTTCCTTCCAGATGGTCACAAGAACAAAGAAAATATTTGTGGGTGGCTTGTCGGCAAATACAGTAGTGGAAGATGTGAAGCAGTATTTTGAACAGTTTGGGAAGGTAAGATTGTTTTTTTTACTTATCTGCATTGTGTTGTCACACTAACCAGCATTTTAGCACTTTATGAAATCATTTACCTGGTGACTGGGAACTCATTAAAGCCTCAGTAGGGATGGTTTTTGTGAGAATTTTATTGATGCAGGTATTGATGCAGATTAGATACAAGAACGACTACACTCTTAACAATTTATTAGCTGTTTTTAGCAGCTGGCAACAAAGTATGTGCTAGCCAACCTGATTTAACTGTAGCCAACAGCTACAAATGTTGAAGCTCTGCCATTCTGCTCCTTTGTGCCTGAATTTCGCTCCCTACTTGGAAGCTTTAGCTGCTAACTGACCGACCGGTGCTGTTACGATTGTTAATGCTAACTAGACATGACTTTGGGGCAATCGCACATTAAATCTGGTACATCTCAGCAAAAATGGAGGCAGTTGGCAGCAGTGTATGTTTTTAGCAGCAGCTGCTACAAATCTACAGAACTGGTACTGTTTAGTGTATGTTTTTGATACCCATCCTTAGTGTATAATCTGTCTCCTGTCATTCGGGCCACATGGTCTGGCTTTAAAGTAGTCTAATGTTGGAGTCATAAAAGAAGCTACCAGTCTCAGTTTGGCTCCTCTCCCACAATAAAACAAATAAGAGAAATTGTGACAAGCAAACAGCTGAAGATGTGGCAGCAGCTTCACACAGCCTGCCATCCCTGGTCAACAACATGCATTTTGCTTACAGAGCAAACAAGCAATGACAACCAGCTGCCGTGACCAACTCTCCCAGTATCTGTGATAGCATGACATCAGAATCAAATATAGCTTTGCACAGGAATCAGAGGTATCGTTCTGATATTGTAACATTATTTCAGTGCTTTCTGACGGAACAGCATCTATCAGAGGCTCATGTTTAGCTGCTTGCTGCTGTAGTGCTGCTGCAGTTTCTGCATGCTGTTCCCGTGAAGAGGGGGGGGGGGGGGAAGAAAGAGAAAGGGGGGGGGGGGAGGGGGAAAAAGAAGAAAAAAAAAAAGAAAAGGAAAAAAAAAAAAACCAAAAATAGCATAGCACCAACGTGGA
>JBAMHW010000017.1:6090487-6138577 GCA_037177495.1 Rhadinocentrus ornatus
TATAAACATAGATTTCTCAGCATTTCAATGTATTTTAATTCCAAGGCTTGCTTTGTCTTTGTATATGATTTGCATGACAAACAGTGGCAGTTTCAGCAAGCTCTTTCTGTCGCCCTATATAATGTTGTCACAAGAACCAATGCTTTACCACTGTCTAAGTCCATTACATGTACTTGCCTCATTGTAATAAAGATTAAATTGAACTATATTTGCTAATTAAAAGTTAATTCAAACATCAGTTCACAGTGTGCAGTGCCCCCTGTCTATTCTACAGTGCAATTGATTTTGAGTAAATGGGCAGATGTGCTCTTCTACTATCTCTGTCATCACACAAAAAAAATTCCTTTCTCATCACCTGCCTGTCATTAAAAACAAATAACTTTGTATCGGATTTTGAGTTTTATGGTTTGCACAATCAGCAGAAGCTCCCAGCAGTGATGATTAAGCACTTAAAAAATCACATATACCACTTTATGTGATTAGTTATACTTTGAGCCTGGTAGAGACCATGGTCAAATGTTCACAGGCAGCACAGTATAACAAGTACTAATCTGAGGCTCAGCTGCAAAATTAGTTTTTAATTTATAGACCTAAATGGTAAAGCTTTCAAATAAGATACAATTCTATTAGATGTGTACTATATAGTACATATGAGTGTACAGTGTTTTATGGAAGTATATTGTAGATTGCATCATTCCAAAATTTTCCACTGAGGCACAGCTTAATTGATGATGGGAGAGGGTGTGATGGCACCTTATAAATTGGGATGTGATGTACCAGCAGAGACCTGCCCGGGCATGAAAACAGCTCTCACCACAGTTAAAGGCATAATTAGCTGTGGTGGTTAATGCTTCCTCATTGGTTTATTGTAATCGGCTTTGATTCTTCTCATACTGCCCTTATTTGTCTGAGCTGAAACAACAACAGCTCACTGACTCAGTTTCTGCCCTCCCGCCTGTTGGCTGGGCCATGCTGTGCAGGCCTGAAGCTGACTTTTTAGTTTCATCAGAGCTACTTGCTTCCATGTCACTGGGCTGCCACAATCATCCCTTTATGTCCAGGCAGTCCTGGTTCTCATGCTCCACTGGTCTAGAGCCAGATTCTGGAGGTGGACCTCAGTAGGAGGAGGAGCTTAACCAGTTCACTGCCACGGGATTCATGGGGAATAAAGGTAGACACATAGGTCATGACTGAGTGCTACAATGAGGCCGTGGTTTAGAGTAAAGAAAAAAAAAAACTGTCAGTCTGGGGATGTGACTGTAAGAGTGATGACATCTGTTGGAGGACACTGGAAGGATGAGTGAGCTGGAAAAAGATCATTGTCAGAACACAGAGTGTATCCTGTGTTAGCCTCCAGCTGCCGTGTGCTGCTCCCGTAGCGTTTCACATATGAGGAGGGAACTAGCTGCACGCTTCTCTTATACTTTCACTGAGATGAAGCAGATAAGGGGAAGAACTGAAATTATAAAAGCATTAGGGAAGAGAGTGCGCAAAATTTGTTCTGTGGCTCTGGTAATCTAATACCATGGCTGACATTTTGCCAGCTCCTATATTTTGTAAATGGCAGAAAAATAACTTTGCGTGACCGTCTGTAAAAATCACATGAATTCATTTTGCATACCTGCCTATGCACCTTAGCAAAAGTTTTCAGATTAAAAAAAATAAAAATAAAAAAAGCAGCAGCCCTGGTTACTATTAATATCAGTGAAATATACTCAGTAATTTTGTCCTTTAAGGGTGCATTTGAATCACTGTGCAGAGATTACAAATCACCTCTGATTATTGATCTCATCATTCTTGTCTTTTCTGTTTGATTGCAGACCTAAATTTAACCTTGGGTTGCATAAAGCTCTCACAACAAGTCATGCACACTACATGGGGCTTAAAATAGATCTCATGAGGGTGCACATTAATTGCACTTTACTCTTTCAGATGTTCAACATGCTCATTGGCTGAAATAGCAAATATGGATGATTAGTGTAGAAAAATACACTTTAGACAAGGCAGAAAGAAACCTAATCAGAAGTCCACAGTCCTTCATTTACTTCCTCGGCTGTTGCAGGTGCACATTTGCATGCAATTTACATGGTAGCTCACAGTGACCACCACTACTCAAACGTCTCGGTGTCCATCATCTGCTGACATTCTGTGATTGTTTCCTCTCTGCTGTGACTCACCCAATCAGCTGAGGATATAGTCTGGTTTCAGTGATTATAAGGAGTGATCAGAGCAGCAGTGATTGAGCATGTGCCTTGTAGTGGAGATTTAGCCAGAGGCTTCAATCTCATTGCAGTCACTTGTAGTTAGTGACTGAGACTAGCAGTGAGAAGGGCATTGCAATATAAATGAATAGGCTATGAATGTAGATATGACTGCATTGCTGCAGGGACACACAAGGGAGGGAAGGGGCCTGTTAGACAAACTGTTTCATATCCCCCCTTGACCTTTATTTGCCCAGTGGCCCAGCAACATTTCCAATAGGGTGGCTTTTAAATGGCTATTGAAGAATTGAGATCTATTTCAGACCTGGAATGTTTTGTTGTTTTTCTCTCTTTTATTTTTGGTATTTGTGTGAGAGAATAATCACATGCAAGTGTCTTTGCTGCAAATGAGTGAATTTTCACTGAGAAAAACAGGCCTTTGCCAAAAGATAAAAAAATATTTTTGACTTGTATCATAAAAAATGCCTATCAAGTGATTTTCTTCAACAACTTGATCCTTTGCAGTATTGGCGGCTCACAAAGAGCTGTGGATCAAGGGAGATTGACACCTTTCTTTAGGACTGTAGTCTCATCTCCCAGCTGTCCCCTCCTGAAATGGCTCCCTCAGGATAAGCTGGGATTGGCTTGATTGTGTTATCGGCGACTGATCGGGTCATTGAATGATGGAATTTTGAGCCCCTGTTCTGCTTAAAGAATGTAATGTTTAAAGAAGATTGACTTTGATTGGATCAGATCCAGCACCTGCTCAAAGGGGTCAATCAGGGGAAGGCAGGAGGCAGCAATCTCTGCTTTGCTATTGTGACATGACTAGATGGGCGAATTAATGTGTGTTGAGTTAGAGGCATGATGGTACTGGTGGTGGATAGCTGATAGTGAGATTGGGGGAAGCTGGAGATGCCATTTAACAGGGGAGCGGTTTTAAAAATGTCATCAGAGGAAGTGTCATGAGTAATTTGCAGTAGTCTCACCATCAGACCGGTGTGGAGGTGGACACCTCAGCTTTGCAAATTGCAGTCTAGTCCTCAGGGAATATTATGTGGGGGAGCACCACAGCAGATATTCCAAGAAGTGTTTTTTTTTTTTTATTATTTTCTTTTATTTATTTATTTTGTGAATATGGAATGTGCTTTGCAGTATGCTATACATGTTACGAAGATTAGGCAAGAGAGATAAAGAGATAGATGTAGAGATGGATTGTTTTAAGAGTAGATTATTTTGCTGCATGTCGAAGCCTAGTAGGAAAAAGTGACGGCATCAAATTTCACTTCTCATTTGAAAGGGTTTCATGGTGCAGAGTTGCTATTTAACCCCCCGAATAAAAACAAAGTAAACCTTTTAATCCTTCTGGCCATTTATCTTATGCCACATAAACCTTCTGTGAAGGAAACCAGTGAGCTCAAACCATGCCTCACCACTACCTAGACAACAGGCTTTTGACACAGTACAACTCATCTGATGATCATGGAGAATGTTTGCCAAACATTTGAGCTTATGCACACAGAGCTTTATAGATCTTGTGACATTTGATAAAAGCATTTATGCCATCCCCTAGAAAGAGTTATTCCAAATTCCCAGAGGGCAATGTCAATAGAAATGCTTTGACTCAGATGCTTTATTCACATTTTAATTTCCAGCTCTGACCTTTTTCAAAGGAATTTGTGTATCTACATTACTGCACTAGCTTTAATCCTTAATTTGAGTTTGCAGACAATTTAAAAGAAAGATGTACAGATAAATATGCAGAAATTAGATTTAGCTCCTTTTAAAGAGACTGTCTTTTAGTAAAATCAGTCTCATTAAAAGACAGTAAGAAAAGCGTGTTTTTCAGTGGGCTTTTGCTATGTCTGACGTCCCACAACACTTATATATGTAGCACTTTGTGTGTTCAATGTAAGTGCTGACTTCAAGTGGCTCTTTCCTTGTGCTTCTCTAAAGCCACCTACTGCAGTTTGACCAGTTCCACAGGCAGCTCCAGCTCATGCCTCCTACGCATTGCCTTCTTGAGATCACCGGATAAAATGTTCTTGCATAGAAATGTACACATTGTGCTGTGGCTCAATGTGAAGGGCTAATGACGTCTTAAAGGTTTCACTTATTTAAAACACTTACTGTTCATGCCTCCATGACTGTGTGTGGGGGGAAAAGTGGTAGATTATCTAGATTTAAGGCCCAAAGCCATCCACCCTCCTGAATACAGTTATTAGAAATTGCTTGTGAGGTTTCATTTTGATACAACTGTAAAATCCAACATTGGTACTGACATACTCATTACATCCAGTAATATATAGCTGGTGCAGAGTAAGTAGGCCAAACAAAATGAGGTAATTGCAAAAAATAAAAATAAAATTAAAAAAAAGGAGAGTAGTTTAGCAGGAGATGCAAATACTGTGGTTATTGCTTATTATTCAAAGCATCTTTGTCATGTATGTATACTGTAGTTGCTTTTTTAGAAGCCTTGTTGACTAAGTTTTGTTTCTTTATGCTCATTTATTAATTGTCTTTTTTAGGTGAGCTCTGCAGTAAATGTGCCATTGTTGTAAAAAGAGTTGACTGGCCCACTGGCAACTCGATGAGGCTGCACTTGATGCTGTAAACTAAATGCTAATGTCAACTTTGATATTTTCACAGTGATGATGTTAACAAGCTGTTGTGGATAAATTGAAGTTATGGCCTAATGGTGCTAGATTAAGAGTACGGGGATCATAAAAAAGCCATTAGGAGTCCTCTTTTAGGAAAAGATTAATCATAATGCACCAACCAATCTTATTTTTCATGCGGCCATATTTTGTGGCAATCCATTTCATCCAACTTATTCATTCCTTTTCAAGATATTGTAACTTGGAGCTATCAATATTATAACACAAGAGAAAAGTCAAAGCACTGCTAATGCTATTGGGAAAATGACTCTTAGGCAACAACAGTTATCCTTATTATGGAAATATCTCAGTTTGGACTTGTGATGGCATCGCTTCACCACAGCCCTGCCATGATTATTTCAAATACAGTTTTCTAAGACTTAGACCTACAGTTACAGAAAAGTAAATGCTACTGAATTTGTTCACTTATTTTGGAGAGCCATAACTTTTAAAATGATTCAGTCTTTCTTTACTGTACTGTATGTAGTGATCTTTTATTGTTTTGCATTGTAATGTATTGCATATAGTCAATGTTGTCTGTGTTTTTTGTAAAAGCCTAACTACGGACGAGCATTGAGAATTAGCCTTGGCCAAAACACTGTAGTGTGTGACATGATTCATGAAACATACTTGCCCCTATCAAATAAATAAATTTGACTTGATTTGATGACAAAGAAGAGGTATGAAACTGCTTATGCATGTGTTATGTTTACTCAAATGTAAACTAATCAATGAATATAGACTTTCTGTTATTGATTAAGCTGTAAAAATGAGCCGGTGTATTTTAATTTAACTTCCAAAAAATAAGAATATATGTCAGAAATGCAACAATGTTTTTACTAATGTAGAATTGCTTTAAGCTAAGTATTGTGTGTTTTCATTACTGTGCAATGTTTTTCTACCATGTCAGGATTGTAGTCTACGGGGCACACACCAAATACTGGATGCAGAACGGCCCTGTCAAGTTTTTTTCATGGGCACTGTAGTTTGGAGATCGGCACACAGTCTTCAGTTTGCTGCAGTTTACCATTTGCACCACTAAAGTCACTACACTCAAGATGAGTAATAGAGATAATATAACAATCCTGAATTTTTTTTTTTAAAGAATAGTAATATTGTTCTATTTAATCATATGAATATCCCTCAGATTTTTTATTTAACGTTGCTTGATTAGCAGATGTTTTCACTTGTATATCTTGTTTATTATATGTGTATTGTTTTTGCTGCTTTTCCGCAGTAATAGCAACAAATTCTCTCCACATATTTACATTTGTATTTTTAGTGTCATTCACGTTCATTAAGAAAAATAATAATAAAAAAAAAGATTAAAGAATTGTATAGAAATTACACTGATGACCTTCTTATTAAAATTTTTAAATATTCTGTATAATATTGCAGTAAGATCTTTATTTTGACTCCACTGTGACAACTTGTGCCCCATTTCTCAGGCACTAGGGCAATAAAATATATGGACTCTAAGCTTAATCAAATTCATTGTAAAAATATATTTTAAATTTATATGATTGATGTACATCTTATCTCTTACATGTCTCATTTTGCATAGGGATTCCCCATACTCAGAACTATTGAACTTAAAAGGACTGGAGACTTACCCAAGAGAATGTGTCCATGATAAAAAGCTTTGCCAGCTGCTGAGATTGTAAAGCCATATCAGCATCCTCAAACTAAACTAAATCATTGCAGTGGACTTCTGTGGTCCACTATAATTATATCCAGCTCCCTACAGACTGGGGAGGTGGATGTAATTGCAAAATTTGATGTCAGTTAGACATATGATGTATGACAAGTCCATCCACCACATCCACTGCTGAATAAGCTGCATGAAATGCCAGGCAGAAGAAGCTGTAATATATGTGTGTGTGTACACATGAAAGAGTTCTTCATTATGGTCCACAATGAGCAATAGATAAACATAACATTTACTAAACAAAAGGCGGTTTGCTATAATCACTCCTGCTGCAGATGTTCCTGCTGTCAACTCTCATTGTGGACTGGATTCCAGGTGCAAACATGCACAGATAAATTAAACAAGTGTCCAATTCCAATCAAAAACTATAATACAATTTCTTTTTGCTCTAATATATATACACTAGCAACAGGATTAGACAGAGCTCCCGAGCACTGGGTACTGAATCTCTGCAGGTTTCCAGGATTTAACCATTCAGACAAAAGTGAGCATTTAGACTGGGAGGCTTTAGGAAGCCAGCTCACCTGCGGGGCTGCATAAAAGGCATGATAAGATAAATAAGCCATTTTATTTTAACCATGATTCATGCAAAGCCACCCTGTTGTCACAAATAGATAGAGCCGGAAGTAAGCATAGCATGAACTCTTGAACAAAAGCTCTTTCTGAATTGTTGTACTTGTGACAAGCAGCATGGCAGCACGATCATTTTCATACAACCACCTGATGCAGAGAAAATGAATCGAGACTGAACATAGATTTGGCATTCTCTTGTCAGCCACATTTTAGGTGAATTTAATTCTCCTTGAAGAAATCGTTCAGCATTTGTGAAACAGACTCATTTACTTTCTCGTGGCGAGTTAGATTAGAAGATTGATGTTTCTCCATTCAATAAAAGTCTACAACCACATCTTAGATTAGATTAGGACTAAGAATATAAACAGAAGGAAACAAGTAGCCTTGCTCTGTCCAGCAGGTGTAAAGATTCACCTGGTATCAGACTTGTTCTGAGTGTGGCTAAGAAGCCTTTTTCTAAAATGTAAAGTTTTGCTTTTGACTTTTTAAGACACTTTTTAAAATATTTGCGTCTATAACATGCAGAAGCACAGTAGGTAATAACCAACTTGGCAGCAAAGGAAAGCACCAAAATTGAGCTGTGCAGATGAAAATAAGAAATCAAGTGAGAAATGTTAATTTTGCCACATGTTACAGATCAGTTCTAATCAGTGATAAATAGTTAAGCTGGCATTTATGTGCAGATAATGCAATGCCATGTCACAAATGTTAAATTTTTAGCATTTTGCTTCCTAATAAGCATGTCAAAAAAATTTCACAAATCTTCCAGGTAGAAAATAGGAGAGGGGAAAACCTTAGGGCAAAGGTAAATTGATATAAAGTCAGCACTTGATCATGAAGGTGATCAGTAATTACTTAAAACAGTTTTCTGTTTGTTAAAAAGCACTTACTTTGGGTTAAAGGTTAAGGTCAAGGCTGGAATTATAGTGATGCATCTTTTAGTTAGGTTTTTGGTCTAGTTTAATTTATAAGGCTCTAAACTCTGCACAAGTGCCAGTAACTGTGTGTCTACAAGGCTGTCATTATGTTTACATCCATTTTCTGTGTCTCTGCTGACCTCAAGGTTTGATTTACTGCGATTTTAATGTCTTTATGCCTTTGTGTGTCTCTGTTTTCTAAACAGTGCACTTCTTAAAATGAATAATGTAGTAAGGAAGCAGAGACGTGCACACAATGCCAGAGAGTGACAGAGCTCTATCTTAGCTGCCATGCTATGAATAATCTAGAGCTTATTTTCCCAAGAATTATTTTTGCAGAATCTCACGGTTCTGGTCGAATTGTCTAAAAGCTAAATAAGTCTGCCTGATCGAACTAATGGCATAGAGCCAAGATCTTGCACCAAGTCTTGTCTTTCAGCTTAATCTCTTGGTCATAGACACATTGACCAAGCTCATAGGCACACACATGCACCCTTATCCCACTCACACAAATACACGTGAGCTCCCTTTCAAGCCACTTCCTGATCAGGAAACTTTGAACCCAACATGTGGCCCATAAGTCCTATCCACAGGTAATTAGGTTTGATGGTTAGTTGAGCAGAAGCATAGATTTTATCCTTCTCCCCGTCCTGCCTCCTGGAGTGTTGCCTCAACTTGTTTTTGATAAGCCCGCTGCCAGCCCAGCATCAGTCTCTTCCAGCTGAACACACATTGTAAAAGCCACCAAGGAGCAGTCACCCCCTTTTCAAAGATGAGTTAGCCACTGAAAATGAAATTACATAGACAGGAAATAATTTGTCACTACAAGACTGTATACTGTATACAGCATATTCATTTCTCCTATAATAATTAGCTCCTGTAAATATAAAACACAATTTGCTCGAGGGATGTCACTTATTTTCATTCAGTTTTCGGTGAAGTCAGCTGCACTGGCAAGACAGAAATATATTTATGATCCCATCAGTGACACACACATGTGGAACCAACTGGTATGACTACTGTCCCAGCAAAAATCACTTTTCATTAAATCCCTGAAGTACTCTGACCAAATTAGCGTCACTTAACATTTTTGTGAGCTTGTGTGTGGACTCCTTTTTTTTTCTTTTTTTCCCACCTCCTTATTTTCATCCAGTGTCAACACTAGGATAATATCATACCCTCAGAAAATTGCACTTAATTTGTTTAGCTTAGAATAAAAACTCTAAACATGGGAAATGCTATCTGTGTTGTAATATGAGAGGGTAGATAATGGTGGCTGATAGTTGTCAGTGGAAAAAGCCAGAATTACATTTAAAATGTCTTTGATTGGATTAGGATTTCTTGTGAATATGATACAACATGAATACAAAATAGACAGCAAAATGAAGTAATAGGTTAATTGCATTAAATCAAATGCAATTGCAAAGTCTTCCAGCTGCCAACTCACTGTTGAATAAGAAGATTTACAGGATAAAACAATCTTATCTAAACTATCAGAACTATCAGTAATTGTACAAGAAACTAAAACATTTATATTTTAGTCTTTAAATATCAGTTTGACTTTTTTTACAGGACAGAAAAGTTGATAGTTTAATCCTTTAAATTTCCACAAGGGTCCAAGCATTTTGTGCGCTTGTGCGTTTGAATCTCAGTGGGTTTTTTCAAGACAAACCAGGGTCAGGAAAGCAATCGACATTTTACCGTACGCTTGTGCCGTGTCTACTTTGGCTCAAGTCTTGTTTAATGCTGGGCCGATATGTGGATAGAACTGACATGCTGAAACCATTATACATCTTAATAGGCACACAGAAGTGTGTTTGCTTTAACTGAAAAGCACAAAGACATACCTCTGAACAAACCCTTCAAAAAGACACAGAGCATTTTTTTCTTTTATTGTTGGAAATTAAATCGACCACCAGACTTTATTCATCTTGTTTACAACCGTAGATTACATACTGTAGTATATTAATATGTGTCAGTTAATCTCAATTAAGGGGGCAGTTGTTCAGAAGTGATATCCACAGATATCAGATTAATTTCAAGCTGGAGCAAAAGTGATTTGTTTTATTGACAAATTTACACTGATAGTGTTTCTTCTTTAATTAGGGGGCATTTAACTAATTGCCACATCACCATCTGGTTTGAGGATTAAACACATAAAAATGTCTCAAAGTTGCCTATATGTGTAGATGTAACACACCTCAGTGGGAATGATAAAAATTTAATTGAACTGAGGCTTATTGGTTTCCCCTGGGTCAGACACAAACTTTTATCACAAAGCTGTGTGATTTAGCTTTAATCTCTTAACAATCTGTTCCTTTATACTGACTTCTGATAATTATTACTGCTGTGCCAATACTTTAAAAACACAGTTGTGTTTACTCTATCTGTGATAGTGTCGGCATGCTTTATTACCCGCAGCTTTACTGACACTCTCCTCTACTTTCCCACTCTATCTGGCTGGCTTCCCAGGCTTTGGCAGCTTGCACATGTGGCCAAACTGTAAATCAGATTCAGACTTTCCATTCAAGTGCCCTACTTGAGAGGCTAGACTGGCCTTTATACTGACCTTGTGGACCTTTTTATAGGCTTAGAAAAGAGAAGCAGAAAAGAGGTGGATCCATGGTTCACACAGAAAAGAAGAGTTGAGTGTGTCTTTCCATTTGATTAAGATCTGTACTCATGGCATTTTAGAAAATTTCTGCATCAGCTACACTTTCTTTGTGCATAACTCTGTGTTTTCAGTTGATTTTTAGATTCTTTCTTGTGTAAGTAGGGTGGTAAATGATACCCTCCTTTGAGAGCAGAGCTCTCCTCATGTAACATGTTTTGGTCTTTGTCTCCCCACAGCTGATGCTCTGCAGAGTTTGACAGGGCTCAAGCTGTTCAGTCCCCCACTCTCTCCCCTCTATCTCTAACCCCCCTTTATCTCTTCCCTCCATCACACCTGATTGCATCTGACAAATGCCCCTATTGGCTCCATATCATCAGGTGCAGTGGAGGAAGCGTAAGACTATATTACTCTGCCCATATACCACATCTGTTCTCCATTTTGCATGGCTGACACACTTGCATCTGCAAGGCTTGAAGAGGGCCAAAGCTCTGTCTCTGAAAAAGTATTGCAGCTTCTATTTGCAAATCAGTATCCTGGTGGTTTGGACATTTGGATGTTCTGAAATTAGGCTAAAGCATCAGTTTAGCTTCTGATGCATTTATAAAACTGTGATTTTGATGCTGAAATCCAAATTCCCCAGAATCAGTTAACTCGGGCATGCCCAGTTTCTGTAAAACTCTGACACAACAAAGCATCAAACTTTACATGATTATCAATGTCAATATTTATTTTGTTAGTGTTAAAATTTTATTTATCTCCACCAGTACAAATCCCCTCTTGTAGCTAGATGGTGTCATGGTTCTTTCCAACTTAAATCCTCTCTTGACAGTGCTAATATGTTTTAAGGGTGATGTCAGCTAATCAGGCTCTGATGGCTATATGCTTGCATTAGCTGGCTTGACCTGTGACACATCTCCTTACCAGCTCATTATTAAATACAGACTTTGAAAGTGACTTTGGGGAGATTTAAGTGGGGAAAACAAAAGAGCACTGGAGTGCCTCCTACTAGGGAGAGATGCTGATGGACTGTCATGGCCGGCGTTTCATCAGCAGGAATGCGAGTGGGGTTGGCACAGTAGTCACTATGTGAGGGCAAGGTTAGGTCACATCAGCTACTTCTGACTCTCATACAAAGAGGATGTTGAGTTAAAAGGCAATACTATACGTGCCTCTCCTCTAACTTAATTCCTGTTGTTTGATATATTTGGATTTACTTTCAGTTTTGAGGTAAGGGGATTAATAAAAAGATGTGATTGAAACATTAAGTTATACTAAGTTAAGACTATACTAGGAAGATGGATAGATCACTGAGGTCCCTCATGTTTGTCATGTGTTCCCATGAGTCAACCAGACAGCGCACTGCTGGGTGGTAATTGGAGGGCTTCTTGGGAGAGGTGGCCACAGCTCTGCTTTGCCTCTGGGCTTCCTTCTACAGTCTGAGCCCCCTATAATTGGCACAGCACATTGCTTTGCTCATACAATGCTCTTACTTTGACTACAGAGTGTGTTAATGATTCATTTAGGGCCAGTTAATCATTCTAAAGACTTTTAATCAACCGTAAATGTAATTTTATTAGCAATGTTCAGTCACTTTATCGATACTCATTTACTTAATGACTCAAAAAGCATATTTACTTAGATTTCTTTAGCAAAAAAACAACAAAAAACAACTAATGTCAGTTTAAAGAAAAGCATGATTTTTGTATCATGAACTTTTAACACTAGAAATCCCAGGATTTTCAGTTTCTCCTGCAGTGCACAAAAATCATTTACCTAGATCTGTATGCCTTGTCGGACTGGCTTTTGGCCTTTTTGGGGCCTTTATTATTAGCTCATCCACATTGTGAGAAAGTATGAAAACATGTGGAAAATAAGATAACAAAATATCTGAACCTGCTTATAGCAGAACATACAATAGAATAAAAGGTAATGTCGGTGTTACTGAGATCATTCTTTTTGCACCAGCTGAAGATTATTGATTGTATACTGAATAACTTTACTGCTTCATCTGGACGTGATGATGGACCTGCTGCTGCCGCTGGGTCTGTAACTGAGGACCCAGTGGTTTATGATGTTTGCCAATACTGATGTTACCATGTTAAAATGGTGCTGAAAGGTTCAGTATATACGATTGTTGTGCAGTAAGCCAGTTGCTAGAATACATCAACAAATACGAGTCATGTATAGTATTGTACCTCCTGTCTTGCTGTTAACTTATTCTACTCTGGATCTTATAAGATGCAGACTGGACAGCTTTCTAATTTATCCACAATTCCATTTTATATACCCCTTAGTTCCATTCAGGGTTGAGGGGAAGCTGGAGCCTATCCCAGCAACTAGCAGGTGAGAGGCAGGTACACCTGGACAGGTTGCCAGTTTAATTATAGGTCCACGCTCTGATTCATGTCACTACCTTATTTTTAATACACTAAATGAATTAATTCAGTAATAATTATATAACAGCCAACATTTTCCAACTTTTTCCAAGTTAGATATTTTATAATGTATTAAGTCTGACTCAAAAGCACCAACAGTAGGAGATATAATAATCAGACACTAAATTATTGATCAGTCATTGTGGATTAAAGTTGGAAAATATTCCTGTTTTATTTTGTTAATTTAAAGAATTACAGTAGATCCTGTGCTATCAATATTACAGACTTCAGGGTCTGGTGCATTCAGTTTATCAAATACCACAATGTCAGGAGCATCCTGAAAACAATCATGAAATTACAAGGAATCCATTGATACTAAATTTGTCATGATTGATCAGTGGGCAAGGACTAAAATATAGCATGTTTTCATAATAAAAAAATATAATCTGAGTAATGGGTGGCCTGGGCCCCTGTAGAGCCCTATGTCTAGCAATGGCCCTGTCCTCACAGTCTCTGCAGGCATAACTTATTGATAATTAAAGTCTTTTTCAGACTCAACAAACAGATAAATAAACTCAACTATCAGCAATGAGTGGCAGATTTTTTATTACTGCACATTTGAACAAAACAGGAGGACTTAACTTTAAGATTGCAGGGAATTCCTGCTGTTAAAACATCTACACAAAAACGTAAATCTTGCAGCAGGCAGACGTAAATCACTTCCCCAAAAACCAGTAACATTGCTCCATACAGGATCTACCAGCTCTACATTTTCTCCCTCTGATAGTACCTGCCTGCAGCACCAACGGACTCAGAGTAACGTCTGTCTTCGCCTAGCAGCACCTGTCATCCTCCTCCTCCTCTTTAGTTCGCCTCATCACCTCTGCTTCCGTGTTATGGTAGATTCTCTGATATTTAATGAAGTTTGTTGGCTTCACACACACATCAAACTGCGCATCGTTGCTGTTTGTGGAGCTGAAATATCTCCGCTCATCACTGCGAGTCGGACTGATGTATTAGTGGTGGATGGACCGCGCTGCTGCGACGCGCTGCTGCGACGCGCTGCTGCGACGCGCTGCTGCGACGCAGCGTCTTTTTCACATATGCTCGGACACCGGCCCAAAAGTAATGCGGCCCACGGGGAATCTTCCTGGACCTCTCGATTAGCCGGCGTTGCTCTTGATGTGTATTTCAACGTGAGAAATTGTAAGTTTAGTGTGAGAAGCCACTTAAATGCGTAAGTCTCACTGCCAATCCGTGAGAGTTGGCAGCCCTGCATTATGGAGCTAAATGGAGTTTTTACTTCCCCGAAATTATTTTATTTGATTTTACAGATCAGTAAAATCAGACGCCATTTTTCACTGCCGTCTATTAGCTGATTGCTGCCGGTGAGGTCATATGCCGGTCTAGAGATCTGACGGCGCAGATGTTCAACATTATATTTTATCACACATATTATTCCTTCAGTGCACTCAGTGGATCAACAAACAACTGGTCTGAAAGTTAGAAACCTAACTGGGGGTGGGGAGATTCTTCTGGGTGGCACAGTAAGCCAAATTCAAATCGTGTAAATTCTTAATGTCAGTAACTTTTCACAAGAATAGGCAGACGATGAGGCGTTAATAGTCCCCCCACAAGACCACACCCTGACAAAAATTTTCATTGGCTGGCAGTTCTAGTGTTAAGGAATTATTTATTACTAGCTATCAGTAGTGAGGCTGATTTATAAACAAAACACTTATTAAGGTTTGCATCCCACAAAAATTTAAGTATAGAAAATGGTAATATAGTATAGTTAGCTGCCTCTTGCAACCCACCCATTAGTTTAAATGAAGGGTGGAGGGGTGGGGGACAGTGGCACCATATGGTAGGTCCTTGACTGTGACAGCCTGACACATTAGTCATTGATGGCTCACAGCCTCTCTTATGATAGGCAGTGCTTAAAAAGCTGACCTAAAAAAACACACACACAAACTCACACAGACACCTAATTGATCCTGAAAGACGGTGTCATACTCATAAATATAGAGGTTTTATTTAGGAACGTCAGCCTTAAATAAATGCAGTTAATTCCTCACCACTAGTAATGTGTAATGTATTTAGTATTGGCAACCAATTGACAATTTTTTTTTCCAATGTTTACTTTCTCTAATATAGTGTGAGAGTTGATTTTAGCTCAGTAGGCCTGGAGCAAGATGGTAAGCTACAGTAGAGTCAGCCTGTGAAGCAGTATGGATGAGATTAGCATCGTCCTGAGGAAGCTGTAAGCCTTTCTCCCTCTTCTCCACTTGTCATTCTCCTCGAAAACACCAAGGTGCTTGCACGTCCTGTTTGAAATGTGTCATCAGCTGTCTTGGCAGGTACGTTGCCACATAAACCTCTGAAGTGACGGCATTTCTTGCTTGGAAAGGTCATTGTAGGAGTGGGTTAAATGTCCCCTGGAGGATCGAGCAGCAAGCCAGACAGTGTGTGATTTGTGTGAGTTTTACGCTGCTGGAGCTGCCTTGCCTCTCTGAGTGACCTTGACCGGTTCTTCCTCCGTTTAAACTTAAAAGTCACTCTCTAGAAAAACTGTCTGGTCACCGGTATCAGATGTGCCAGTAGTCATTAGTCTTAGCCTGATTGGGGATCTGAAGAAATTACAAAAAGGGACTGCCATTAGAGGTCAAGCTATCACCACACTAGACACATCCTCTGTTTTGATTTAATCCAATTAGACATCCACTGAAGCTTCAGTTGTTTTCGGGCAAGCCTGATTAACTTTGTTGTGAATAGCTGTGCTTGTTCCTGGTATTTTTCCTCTTTTTTGTGTGTTTGACTAAGAAATCAGAGTTTCCTGGCTACTCTTTAACATTCTTTAACTAGAACATAGGTGTGTGATTACATCTAAAATTAACACTTGATATACCAACTAATTTAGAACATTTTGAAAAACTATCACTATGTATCCCATACTGGACTCATGCAGCTGTTGCACCCTCCCAAAAAATAAAACCAAATTTTGTTGGAGGTGCTTCAGCCCTGAAAAATTACATTAAAAAAATTCAGCAGCCACAATTCTTACCTGAAAGAGTCTTATCTGCTTCACTGCCAACTGTCTTCATTGGTTTACCAGCTTCAAAATTGGAAAGTGGCAAGTATGCATAAAAGAAAAAGATGGAGCTGATGCAGTTATAGTAAAACTTATTAATGCCTGCACTGATTATTAATGTAGCTTAAAGAGCTCAGTGACTAGCAGCTTGTGAAATACATGCAAATAGATAAAACACCAGCCAAGTGAGAAGACATCTTTTCCAATTTCACAACCGAAGCACAACACTAAGAACAAAAATATTTATATATAAGCAATCTGAAAGTAAATAAATAATAAGCAAATACACAAATTAGCTGTAAAAAAAGAAAAAAGAAAACCAAGATTAGTAGCATTTGAAAATGAGCTAAGTCATGCATTCTCTGTCTTAATATTCACTTTATCCATCACCGGTGGTCTCTGGAAATATTTAAATATCTTTTTCGCAGTTTTTTTTTCCCGTTTTTTTTTTTTGTTTGTTTAAACTCATGTTATGTTTTCTGTCTTTGATTATTTTTGCTCAGAAGTTCATACATATTATTAGGATAAACCCCTTAAAATGTTATTGTTTCTTTTAAGGGTTGGAAGCAAAAAGTTATTATGGTTATAAATGCCTTTTAGATCTAATTAATTTTTATTTAATTTGATGACAAAAATATAAAATAATTTAACAAAAACATTATTATAGAATAATGAAATCAATACAAAATATTAAAATAAGGGAAAAGAAAAGAAAAGCAATACAAAGAATACCACGTGATCTCTAATAGCCAGTGATGAATAAAATGATGAGACTAATAAATCATCTTTTTTTTTTAAAAAAAAAAGGGGGATAAACATGAAGTATAAACAATGATCTTGGCTCATCTAGTGGTAAATCTCAAAGCAAGAAGACACACATAAAGAGAGCAAACAATGAAACAGATCTGACATCAGCAGGTAAATTATTACACTAAATTAAGCATAAAACCACTTGTCAGGTTTTTTCTAATCTACAGGGACAAATAGGTGGCGCTCAGCAGAGGCTCTGACTTGATCATACTGTTGCACTGATACCAAAGCAAGTTAATTTGACTTTTTGTGATTATAAATGGCCATTTTAGTGTCTCATACAGTGGAAAAGTACACTGAAGGGCAAAATCTGCAGTCTATTACTTGCTGTTTTATAGGGAACAAATGAAAGATTTTAATGGATTTTCATCAACAGCATCACAATAGTTGAGATATCATAAGTTCCAGGTTAAAGTAAAATAAAAGTCAAAGTAAAGACTTGAAGTGTAGAACTTTAGTACTTCATATTAAACCACAAGAAACTCAATGAAGTACATAAAATCGTGAACACTAAATGTCTGGCAAAAATATTACAGTCTTTAATGATATTGTATTCAGAAGTGACCTGCCTCGATCGTTGTTCGTTCTGTCTTCTGACCTTTGATCAACATGTGGACTGATCACCTTCCACCAAACTCCCTTATCTCTAGACAAAATAGAGCAGGTGAAATAATAGCTGTGATTTACTCTTCTTGGTCATATTTGCAGAGTAAAAATAGAAGCGCTTCAATCAATACAATCTCAGCTCTGACTGCAAGGACACTATTTAACAGCAGATAGTCAAAAAGAATCATAAATCCTGAATCAAATGAGTCCAGGTGCTGTTTTGAGTGTAAATTAGATGTAGGTATTTCTGTTTGCGATAATGGTAATCATTAGGCTCGTTTAGCAAAAGATTTAAGAAATTGAGCAATCTTTTGCGCTATGGTCCTTTGAGAAATATAATGTGGATGGCAATGACAATGAAAGCCAGAGCCATAATTATTGAGAACAATCTCATTCTACTGTTCCCGAGATAGATCTTTGTAAAATGTTTTTAGGGTCCTCTTGAGTAATAAGGCTCAGCGGTGTAGTCTTCTCTTGTTTTTTAAAGATGCCATTTGGAATTCATGACCAGGAGTCCATATGCAGATTTGGAAAGGCTTTGATTAAAGCTCTAACAAGCACTTGATGGTTGGGGATATCACATTTCCTTTTGTTTTAATGCACTCTGTTAGGCTCACTCACAGTTAATAAGTCACAATCAATCTACCTGCTGTACGCACTGAGGCTTTGTAAGAGCTTAACAGGACCCCTGAGAGATGGAATAATTTCACTTCTGAAACCAACAGACAGAGTGAGTGCATGCATTCATGTTTGTGTCTGTGTGGGATTGCAACGATTTTTATTGTATATTTATATGCTTGTATACAAGGGTGTAAGAGAAAAAGGAGACTAAAAGGAGGCTGACAGATATTGTAGGACTGGAAGACAGGCGCTGTGTGTTGTGTCCTCTCCATCTTCGCTTGAAAGAGTTGATACAGTTGCCTTGAGCAAGTGCATCATATTTGATGACCTTAGAAACAGTTCTCTCGGAGTACCTGACATGTGCTTTCTGCTGGCCAAGTCATCCTCATCTGCTGGGTGAAAATATCAGAGCTCATCCATGGTTATTGGAGCAGTACTCACAAATGTGCACAAAATGTAACAGTGAAGTATCAAAGGTCATACTGCATATGGGCATCTTTAGTGTGTCAGAGTAATAACACTGGAGACTGTCTGTGAACCCAGTGATGGCTTTAAGTTAAAGGTCTTTTTTATGGTCCCTGTGCGTAAAATGTCTTTGCTGAGGCATGAAGCACAGCAAACACTTACTGAGTTGGAGCTCAGACGGCATCATTACTATTTTCTCATGGGTGACATTAAGATGGCATTTCAGCAGTTTTAAAGTTTATTAAATATTTCATTAAATTCATATTTGTACCTTTTGATTTATTACAACAAATAGTTGTAAGTGTTGGGACAGGAAAGGTAAAATATATTTGCATATATATTTTAGTACTATACATTTATGCCCCCTCAGATTTTTGAATCTATGCATGTTATCTGAACCAGTGTGCAAATAATAGTACGCAACTCAAACATTGTAAATAAAAATTTTAAGGATTGTAATTTTTCAACGTGCCTAGCATCAGCTTATGATTTACATATAAAAAAACACACACACACACACACACACAATCCCAGCTTTCAGTTTTTTCATGCGGTTTAAATTAGTGCTTAAAATAAATGGCTTGAATCTGGATCTTAAATGTTGAGACGTGACCGTGTGAAACAGGTTCAGCAGATAAATGATTTACAGATGAAGTGAGTCCCCTACTGAATGCACACAGTTATTAGAAATAACAAAGTTGTAAAATTTATTGTTCACAAGTCTTGTTTTCCATCCTCAATATTGTTGTCTAACATGGGACTTGGTATCATGTTAATTTTTGCACAGTTTAGTATTGTTGGAGGTTTAGCTGGTACTCTTGTAATTGCATCATCTTATGGTGGCCTCTTCTGCAGTTCTAGTTGGAAAAGTACAACTTATCTTAATAAACCTATCAATTTTCTACACATATTTCAATGCAGGCTCATGGGGGGAACTGGAGCCTATCCCAGCAGCTATTAGGCAAGATAATAGGGTGCACCCCAGACAGATCCCCAGTCCATCTTAGAGCCTTTTAATAAACCAACCCTAAACATTTGCCTATTTAACAGATAACAATGAAGACCCGGAAATTTAACTACAATATAGGCGTAAGTTTTTAAAAGCAAATAGGTTTATTGAACAGAAGATCAGGTTATTGCTCTGGTCAAGGAACACCACTAGAAGCTCTGCAGCAGTGTGAGATAGGCAGGGATGCTGCAGCCATGGAGATCTCAGAGAGAGAGAATAGTAGTTGGCGGAGAACTCTGGGGTGACAGCTCGATCACATGGGGAGGAGATGTTGAAACTGAGGATACTTTTTAGCACTTCTCTTCTGTCTGTAGAGTGCTACCCCAGTGGCGTGATAGATGCTGACAATGATGCTGTCAGTGATGAAAGCAGAAGAAGTAATCCAGAATCGCAGCATGAATTTAGGACACTGAAAAAACTCCAGTTGAAGCACCAATCCAAAATCCATATAGGTGGTCAAACAGGCAATGGTCAATCAAAGGAAGGTAGATGTCAGGATGCTTAACAAGAGGAGTAGGCAAGAATCACTGGTCAAAAATGAGAGTATGGGTCGATGTCCAGATAACCGGAAAGCAGAAGAAGTCTGTTGTGAGTAAGGCAAGACAAGAAGAATACAGTCCATGCACACGAACTTGTTTGGTTTGAGACTGGAGAGAGCCCACTGTATGTAGTGCTGCTCGCAGGTAAGACATGGAGACAATTAGTTGGTGGAAATGTGAACCACAACAGTTTGCTTATTAGGTGTAGATGTGATATGTATATAATGTATATTTTATTTAGCTGATTTTCTGATAATTTTAAGATATATGAAAAAAAAAATACCAAAAGTTTAAAAGACAGATTTTTACAACCCATATATAAAACTTTGTCGTTGAAGGATCTATCATTTGTCTTCATGTCTTTAATGTTTAATAAAAAAAAGTAAGGGACCCATAATGCAAATGTGCTTCTTGATGATGTCACTAAGTAATACAAGGCTAAACCTAGTTACAATCCCTTTGCTGTGGACTATATGACCTTTTCAAATCTGCAAAGGGGTGGAATCTGAATTGTCTGCACACTAGTACATATCTTCCACAAATATTTAAAGGATACATTTCCTCTCCAAGTGAATAATTTTTATTGACACCTGAGATTTCATGTTTTATATTTTTAGATTACTCTGTGCTTCTCAAGACCTGCATGCATGAGTTCTGTTTTTACTTGTCCTACTCATATTCTCATTTAATACACAGATACATTAAGTCAGCGGTTCCCAAACTGGGCTCTGGGCCCCATGACAGTCGGGGCACAACAAGGCCAAATAAAACTTAGTTTTACACTGCCAGCAAAACATGGACAAATTTATGAAAGTAACAATGGGCAAACAATGATGAATCAAGAACAGAGATTTCAACTACTAAAAAAAACCTGGTTTAAACAATGGCACACTATAGCAGATGAGTTGATCATTCCTTCTGCCAGTGACATGGTTTTCACTGTAGTTAACGAAGAAGCAGCCAATAAACTAAAGACAATTTCATGGCACCTTTATTCGTATGTTTCTTTTTAAGCTTTGGGGTGCATGTGATACTGGGATCAGGGGGGCTTTACATTATTGTTGTCAGTGAAAAGGGGGCCCTGCAAAAAAGTTTGGGAACCACTGCATTAAGTGAACTGTAGCTGTTCATTTTGTACAGACTTGTGCTTGTTTTTCCCCCAAGGTATTGCAGTTTTTATTAAAATGAGCAAATACGTGTGCCAACAATAACATAGCAAGGCTAGGACGGAGTCATTCTTCCATTTATTTATAATTAACTTTGATAGCAGCGAAGCATCCAGGAAGTAAATTTGCCAAGAAAAAAAGTTTCCATAATCCACTCTAAGTAATTGAATAAATATTATATCCTGACTTGATAAGCTTAGAGGCTGGTTTATGCAATAATACCAGTGGCTTTAAACAAGTTTGTTGCTTAGAATTTTAGCAAGACAGATATTGTTGTCCATATATAAACATATTCAAATCCACAGCTGCTGTTTTTCATTGTTGTCAAAAAGCTTGGGTGTTCACCATTACTCATGTAAGCTTTCACAATCCAGAATTAAATTAATGTTCATGTTCCCAGTAACTGGTGACAGCTTCTAACTCAACTTGACTATTTATACAGCACCTTTCAAACACAAGTGCCACATAGAGCCAAAAAAAACAACTGATACAGCCAGGACAAAAGATATTTAAGACCACATATCAATTAAATTGACAACAAAAGCAAGAAGTTATAATTCAAAATATAAAGGTAAATTAGCACATGGGGGCTTCACTGCTCTAGTCACCAAAATATGAACGATATTGTCTCCAGGTTTGTACCTCTTCATCACAAAAGCCCCCTGTACAGGAGTGTGTGTGAATATATATTGATATATAAGTAAAAAATAATTAGTTCTGCATTCTGGTACCTGAGAAAGCTCATATGGCACATGTGATGCAAAAAATGTGCCCAAATGGCACATTCGGTGGTTCTGTCTGACTGTGTTCCAGGTGGATTTACTGATATATTTACATAACTTTGCTTTATTCTAGGACCAGGATTATATATAAGTGTGGGGTTAAGTCATTTCAAACAGAAGGTAGAAAAAATAGGCCTCGTGATGAAGTGGTTAACACATGAAAATTAGTTTCCACCTTCAGAGTCAGACTGTGTGTATTACTAATGGCAGTACTCCAATTTGTATTCCAGAAAAGTTTTGGTTTTGGTTTTATTGATGCTGTCCCCAGCAAATTAGGAAATTAAAGAGCATGTAGCCCTTTTAGACGCAAATCTGTTTCCTAATAAAGTTGAAGCTTGTTGATGTTTTCTTTTGGGGTTTTTTTTCTTCTTCAAATTGCTCTTCACTTTTAAAAGCGGAATATTTCCACTGTCAGAAGTTTCAGCCTGATCCTTCCTTCGAAACACAATGCAGTCAAATGCAACACTGAGCAGCCTTTTTCCCTCCCTATCTGAAAAAAGATTAGAGGAACATGCATTTCCTACTTTGAGCTCACATTTCAAACTGTGCCTTCTTGTCATTACTCAACCACTGGTGGTGCAGTTGTTAGAGAAAAATGAGACTGTAAGCTACACACTGTAAGTAGGCAGTTTGGGCTTCTTGGCTTGTGCTGTAAAGTCAAATTAGCTGGTCACAACTAAATGGCTCAGTAATGGAATCTCCAGAGATCATTTCTTACAATCATCTTCTCGTCATTCACTCCTTAAAGGTTTTTGGCTCCACGTTTTGAGATGCCGCTTTGCTTCATTTTCCCATAGCATTAGCTATGAGTGTAATATCTCCTAGAGCGGAAATCTGATAGAGGCTGATTATACCAAACTTTGTTCAGCGGTATGTCTTTGGAGAGCTTATGAGTTGCGCACATTTTGCTCTTTCAACTTGAAACGTGGATATGTGACTGTGTTATTGAGAGAAAGCAAAAGAGAAAGAGTTGATGTCACAGCAAGTGTGGAAGCCTTCTTTGATTTTCAGGAAGGTTTGATGACAATTTGACAGGGGCTGAGAGGACAAGGAAAAATGCTTTGATGCTGATGTCAACAAAAGGCTTCTGCCACAGACAAATAGCTATCTTTTCTCTCCTCTCCATCTTTCTTACTCTGCTAAAGCAACTACATACAGCAGACAAAACTAAAACTGCAACAGAGGAATGCCACAATGAGTGATGAAACAAAAGCTTGTTGATGTTTGTAAACCGTAAGTCGAAGGGTTAAGGTGAAGTCCAAGAATAAAGGCAACCAGTAGCAGTAGTATGTATAACAAAGCAGCTTTGCAAGCTGCGCTCTGCATTGCCACAGGTTGTACATGGCTAAATAATAGAGACAGAGGGGTAATTTCACCCAGTTCTTGCAGATAAGAAGGCATTGTTTCAGCAACTCGTGAGCTTTTTGTTAGAAAAATGTGAAATTTTAGATAGGCTTTTTTTCTTTGTTTTTCTAGCCCATTTATAAATACAAGACAGGGCGACAAAATGAATCCTGAAGATAAATCAAAAGTCGCTGATGAGGGTTTAGGCAAAGTGTATGTGCAAGGGGAGTTGGGAGGCATGATACCCTGTTGTTGAGGGTTGGCAGATAATTTTTTTATTGTATTTTATTAGAAGTACAAAGACAACAAATGCACATAATTGCTTATTGTTTGAGTGGCTAATTAAAAAAATGAAATGGCTCATATCTTTGCATCCTTTGTGTTAATGAGTGAAACTTGAAGTCATGCAAACACTGTCGCTATATTTGTGTGCCCTAACTGGAGGTTACTTTTACACATTTTTCTATATGGCACATATACCCTCTCCTCCAACCAAAATAGACATCTACATCTTCTGTTTGGCTGCTGGGACAGTCTCAGGAAAGAGGCTGCAGGTATAAGACTCTTCTTCTTAAGCCTTGCTTCACCCTCAGAGCTTTGCTTGTGTTCATAGGATTAGTGCTGTAATACCCAGTGGTCCTGCTGGATAAAGAGTTGTCTGTTTTAAATGTAGCCACGTTTAGTCTATAGTGTATTACTTTTGTGCAATTGAGTTCATTTCTTCACAGGTATTCCCATCTGTAAAAACAACATTATAAAATTGTCCATGTAAATACATCCTGGTCCCATATAAAGTATCCAACTCTCCTAAGATTTGCTAAGTCTTAAATATTGGGATCTTCTGTCTGTGGTGTTTTTGCCTCTTCTTTCTTCTTCTTTCTGCTTTCCCTTTTGCTTCTTTTTGCTGCCTTCTTCTTTTTCTGTCCCCACCAATTAGGTCCAGCAAGATTACATAGATTCCATGATTCAAAGTAAATAAATAACAGTAAATAAATGAATAAAGGAATCAGACTATCAAGAGGAGCCTTATGCCCATAAGGCAAAGCAAATTTGTTCGGCACAATACAGCAACCAGACTATCATTCTGATTGCTATGATACTGGACAGGACAGGTAAAAAACAAAAATTGGGATCTTTAACAGGAGACATAAAAATAACAGTTAAAAGTTAAACAACAGGTTGCTGTGCTTTCAATAAATTATATTATTAATATTGTAAAATAGATTTCTTTTCTTTGTTTGACATATTTTTGATAAAACTAAATTATATCAGTTGCTTCAAGATGTAATGTAAAATTTAAATATTATGTAACAAATAAGTTAAATGCACTTTTGAAAAATTCTTATGTCCATGTTTTCGTTGAGAAGTTTTGGGGTTAAGGTCGGGGTATAGCATTTCTCGGGCACACACATCTCGGCTGTGATTTATGGTAAACAACAAAATGCATAATGCTTCCAGATTATATCAGTTATTTTCAGAGATGAACAATTAGGAGCAGTGATGGGACTGTTGTGAATACCAAACCACACTTTATACAAGATATTCTGTCTTTTTAAGAATTCTCTCAACTCCCCAAATGCCCTGTTGTATTGCATTGGGCCGTGCAGAAATAGCTGAATTGGAATCTTATCTTCTTCCATCTTTCCCATTACGAGCAGATTGAAAGCCCTGCAGCGGTGCTCTGGCCTGGTCTCCAGTCAAGACCGTTTTTTTTTTTTTTCTTTTCTTTTTTTAGAATTTGACAGCTTCTAAAAATGTCACATTTTGTTGTTAAGATGCACTGCCAACCACTTGAGCCATACATGCTGTGGCATCAGCACCAGTTGGGTTGTGAAGCTTCGCTGACCTTCCCTTCACTCCTGGGCATCACCCCTGGCACTGCCTGTCTCCTGGTGTCAGTTTGACATTATGAGCTTGAAGAGCCTGATGTGCAGCGGTAGGCACTAAGCCACTTTTCCCAGCTTTTCATCCCACTCGCTGACTCTATATAGTCCATAGACAGTATTTCTAGGTAAATTTCCTATAGAAAGGAAGCAAAGTGCCAGGCTTTGAAGTAGGGCTGTCCGATTATTCGAATTTTAATCACAATTACGATCTGGGTTTTCAACGATCATAAAAATGAAATGGTCCGATAATTTTGCTCCTTCGCAGTTTACTCTTGTGCTGTTTTCAGTTGCAAATCAAGCGCCACTGGCATTGCAGCGCTGCACTCTGTTGCAGACTCCTCCCACAGTCTCAGCCGCTTTGGTTTAGTTCAAGTCGAAATGCAAACGCCTCTCAAGTTATGGGCTGGACACACGGGAAGCAAAGTCGCTCCTTCTCTATTCATTTTCTATGGAACTTGCGCAATGAAGCGAAATCGCTGCCCTCCTCCAGCCAAGGGACAGCCGACATTCGTGCATGTGGAATGTTGCGTTTTAACTAATGAATGAGTACATTTACATTTATTATGAGAAAACATTTGTGATTGTGAGCGCATTTAGTGGTCCTCTGAAGGTAACATATATTATTTGATGACATAGCCAAATTAAAAAGACCGCAACAACACCCATTGTCTTGGACTGTACAGATGCCCATCTCTCTTTTTTCATTTTCACATTTGGACTAACGGGTGCAGCACTAGAAGTGTGTGCCTGTGTGTGTTGGGGTAGCAGGGTGGACCCCTGCTGTCCACCATCTGGCCAAATGGCAGGTCTTTATGCCAGCATGGTAGCCACTGAATAAAGAGGGCACAGGGGCATCGCAGGAAGCTCAGAAGACAGGCAGAGGGGGCATTTGCAGACACAGGTCATTCTTTCTCGGTAAAAGAGCCACTCAGTAACACCTGTGTTCCCTCTCCCCTCTGCCCCACTTCAGACATTCTGTCAGAAAGCCCCTGCTCAGCAGAACTACAGGCTCCAAACAAAAGACTTTGCAGGCTCGGCAGAGTGCTCGCAGGTGAATAACAATAACCACTCGTTCAGGTATTCATTTATTCATATGTGTGTTCATATTTAGCCTTCACTGAGGGTGATGAATAACTTGACTGAGGCTGTGCCACACTGACAGAAGGAAGCGCTGGCTCAGTTTCTGGTTTTTAGAAGGGAAGTAGTTACTGGGCAAGAACGTGACAGGGTAACTGTCCTTTGCGGGTCTAGTGCTGGACTTGCTTGGTAGGCATGTTAAAAGAACAGCACTGCTAATGAGGAGGAATCAGACTTGTCTCAGCTGGGGCAAAAGAGAGAGAGAAAAGTCAGTAAGAGCTCTGTGGCAGGCCCCTTATGCTCCACTGATGGATTAGTCATTGAAGGCTTGTACAGCCTCTCAGATAGCACGCAGCTGTTACCAAAAAGCTAATAGATACTCAAAAAGTATTTGCTGCCTTGCTCCTCCCCAGAGAGGTTCCATTCCCATCTTCTGTAAAGCATTACGTGAACATGTTCAACTCGACGCTAAAATCTCTCCCTCACGGCTATGGTCTCAGTGCACCCAATCCTTTCATCCTCCTATCTCTCAATCCAGGTAAGGCTTGGCTGGAGACCAGTGCTCTGTAGAAAAGCAGAGGCCTTTGGCTCTGCAATCGATTTCTGCAAAGGAGTATATACAGTATGAGTGACCGTGTTGAGTGAAAATGTAAATGGACCAAGCTCTGAAACGATCAGGTAGCCTCAGTGTGCATGGATCAGAGAGTATGTAAGCACAAGATAGCATTTACCCCTGGTTTTAACTAAAGCACTCAGACATTCTCCTCTCTGCATCCATGTAATTCCCTCTGAGTGCTCAGTGTGAAAGTGAATCACTGTTATCAGCCTCCACCAAATGTATTAGACCTCCTCTGACCGCTGAAACAGACCACCTTGTTGTAGATCATTCGCTCCGCACAGAATAGAGATGATAGAGAAGCTGTAAATTAGGATGGTATAGTTTCATGTTCCTTAATGATTACTGCACCTCTGGGCGGCACAATCCCTCCCTCTCTGCAATTTAGAATTAAATACGATATATGCCTGTCAGTGAATAAAAGATAAATTGATGGTATTACCTGATGTCACCCTTGGTAATAATGTGTGATGACACAGCAGACTTACGATTGCTCTGCATTTTCTACATGGCATGTAGGCAATGAGCAAGGTTTTTTTTGTGTCTGTTTAGTTGAAGAATACTTGTCTTTTCAGTGTAACATAGTAGGGAAACTCACGTCCATTTCTTCTTCAGATATTGTTTTGGTAGTTGAACAAGATTGTCCTGATTGACAGCTTATTGAGCAGAATGGTTTTTTAAATTCTTTAACTTTTGGACTGCCTCTCATCTAAAACAAGCATCTGAATAACTTGTCCTTAAGTAATAGAAATTATATATGTGACTATTACAGTATTTCGATAATTTGATTGCAAATATATTATCCACACTTATCCTCTTGATCCGTGTTCCTTTTTTTTAGACCTTTCCTTGAAAATTGCATAACCATAATGAGATGAGTATTTTTCATGGGTATACTTGTATTTATGTAACTATTTTTCCAGCATATCATATGATTGTGGAACCTGTATTGCATCTATTTTATTCCAAGAATGCCTTCTTCTTTGTATTACACAATTTTTGAAAGGTTGAGGCCCTTCCGGAGATAAGATCCTTTCAGGTGGCATTCTAATATCTATTCAAAACGTGTCCTCGAAGGCAAATAAACTTCCTCAGCAGCTGTTTGGATTGGTTGAGTTATATATTGACAATCTGTTAAAGTGTAGAAAAGGGCTTATTTTCCTTTTTGTGGAATCTGACAGTGATAAAGCTGGATTGCAGCAATAATGGCTGTCATGGATCAACACCTAGAAACATTTTACTCTGCTGATGTGGACATGAATGGGATCCAAAGTCATGTCTCCCTCTGGCTGACTGCCAGGACCTTCACAGGAGCTTTAATAAATGGTTTGTACCAGCAGACGGTCCTTGGCTGGGGGTGTGTGTTTCCTCGTGTGAGTGTGTACACGTGTCATTGTGTGTGTTTATATTCCATGGGGATTTTAATAAGGGCTAAGTGCGTAAGAACCCTCCAGAGGGGAAGAAAGTCCAATAACCTACAGTAGTGCGTTGCGCCACTAAAAGGGTTGAAGGAACACTGAAGGGAAGGAAGCAAAGGTGCTCCAGCTATTTATTTGAAGCAGCGGGGTGCACATGAATTATTCAATGTGACATTCATTCATAATTAATTTTTTTAAATGGATAAATAAACAGACAAAAGTGTAGCAGGGGCATAGGTTTGTACATGACACAAATATATGTATGTCACTTCCAGTCATATTTAATGACAATGCCAAAATATGCCTTTAAGGTGGGAGGGGGAACCATAATAAGAACAAAAATAATGCAAATAAAAATACTAGTGTGTGTGGAATGAGAGGGGTGGGTTAGCAGTGCTGCTCAGTGGGGAGAAGATGGAAGAGTGAGTTCAGTGGGTGGGGTGCCTCAGGCAGAGAGGTTGGTGGTTGGGCTTCTCACACAGTAGTAGGCACCAGCCTCTAAGACCTTGAACAGAAGGGTAGAGTGGACCTGTGTTTGGATCAGCTGTTCTCAGAGAGATGACGTGAAGCACAGTAGGTGTCTGAGCGAGGACTGTATGCTGAGCATTCTGAACGCCTGTCTGAGTTTGCTTTAAAATACTGCGATGAGCAATGAGCTCTGTTATGACAAACATTTCCAGTGAATACATCTCAAAATACAGACATGTTTCGTTGAACCCGTGTGAAAGGTTTCATCTTTAAAATGGTATCTTTTTATCTTCTCATGCCTGACAGCATATGTTACTCTTCATTTTCATCACTGTCATCTTGAGTCATACAAAAAATCTCTTAAGGTGCCAGCTATTGCAAGCTGTTTCTTTGTTGTTGTTGTTTTTTGTTGTTTTTTTTAAAATCCAAGACAAAACAATTCTTAGATATCACTTAATCATCTCACACTATAACATGGGACAAGCAGACTTTGGTGTCACCAAAAATTTGTTTGATGCACAATGCTTTTTAGACCATTTTCAAAGAGAACAACCTGTCACAGCATGCTATGAATTGATGCTCTGTTAAAATGGTTTGAATATAATTAAGGCTAGTGTTTGCTACTCAGCAACCCAAGTGGATCTTGCCATTACATTGTGTGTTGCATCTCAAATTTGTCTCCCTAAACACTATTAACACTGTTTAACTTGGGGGCATTCATTTAATTTGCTATAATTGCTTTAGAGCCCCTCTCTCTATGCTCAGCTAGTTGTCTGTGGGTCTGGGGGGGTGTCAGTCTGCCTGCACGTATATTGCTACATTTTTCTCAACTATTATGCCCAAAACTGAAGTTAGCAGTGACTAATCAATTATTATTAAGGCTGGCTTGTTCGGGTTCTAAATTTAATATGTCAAAAAATAAGCGCTTGATAGTTGAACATTACAAAGGAGCAGCAGATGAGCAGGGATGTTGAGGGAAAACAGTCAGCATGTTAAGGATGTGAAGCTGGCAGGGGGTGCTGGGCAGGTGTTGAGACTCCTTAGGGAGCTGGAGGTCACATTAACATACAAAAGCCACTCTGGTGGGTAACCTTTCCAGGCGCTGCTCCCTAGCCAGGGGGGCTGCGGTCACACACTGGCACTGCCACAAGTGCCTCACCACCAACTCACACAAGCACACGTATACACAGAAGTCCCATATTCAGCCCCCAAATACCCCCTGCGTTCTCCATGACAGAAACATAGCTTGTATAGTGACATGAAATATTTGCACTCCGGGAACATAAATCACAAAGGACAGCTCTAAAGCAAAACAAATACTATGATATGGTCCATTGGCATCATAATGCACACTAAAGGGAAAGGCATTCATGTGGAATTTAGATCCAAAGCCTAACATTTTATCTTCGCCAGCAGTCTTTTGCACAAATCAGCTCCTTTTTTCCCCTCCCTAAATCCCAACAAAAGCAAGACAAGACACAACAGTGAGGAATAGGAGCAATGTACTGGATATGGGTAGCACAAGGGAGACAAAAGATAGACATTGACTTTGCCTGGAAGCATGCAGAGCTTCCCCTGATAGAGAGGAAGAGTAAGTGGGGCGAGAAGGAAAGATTGAGAATGGAGGGGAGGCGCTTGGTGGGCAGCTGCGGAGTTAATGTCGATCAAATGGTGGGGGTTGGACTGAGAGAATGGGTGGTGATATTGATGGACAGCAGCATCAACAGGGATTTGGCTGGCTATTAGATGATGCTGGGTTACTGTTGGAGCCTGTTTTTTATTCTCTTATTTTAGTTTTTCACTTTGGGAGGAGAAAGAGGAAGACTTTTCACTAGATAGTGGGCACAGGAAGGCATGGGATTATCTGGAGTCTTTTCCAACAGCACTGATTTTGAGTGACAGGTCATAGGGATGGAAAAATATGTGTGAGAGAGGGTGCGTGGATGTGTTACCCCCACACGTAACACATGCGCACCATGTAATTATACTCATTACACGGCAGGCTGTGGATCTGCATGATATGCTAGTAGAGGCTAGAAAAATATCTGGATTGTTGACAGCATAGTGGCACAGTAGCTGTGACAGTCAACTACATTGTTTATGCTGCAATTACCAAGACTGAATTCAATCAGTCAGGCCAATACACTTTTTTATTGCAATTATGCAAAAGACCTAACAGCTCTCTGTGTGGTGAGACGTGATGTGCAGTAGCTTATATTGATTACTTTATTTGTAAAATCAAGCCTTTAAGAAGTCCCTGTCACTCAGCCTTCACTGCATCTTGTATCACATGCAAGCATTGCACCCTCCTGAAAATAATAACTCTTAATATAATTGATGTAATATGCTGCACGCAACAATAAGGTATAACATCTAATCACGTTAAGTAGTCATTGCCAAGCTGTAATTAAACCGTTTGAGACAAGTGATTACCAACCCTGATAGAGAATGTGAATATATAATAGGAGTGTTATGAAAACACTAATACCCCATAGCTCTAATTGCAAGACATTCTTTACTTATACTGATTGCCTTGTATGTGTTATCATCACATTGACCACAACGTGCTGGGAAACCACACAAATATGGCAACACAAATCCCTCTCTCACTTTGTTATGCTCCACTACACATTGTAATGTTAACAGCGGGGCCCTGCAGTCTGACTGGGCTAATGGTGTGCCATCCCGTCAGGTCACGCGCCCAACCAGAACATGCAGAGAGATTGTTCACATCAAGCCTGTTGGCAAATTCACCAACATGCATTAAGCTGTGACATTATTCTAAAGTTGTTTAAATACAACTATATGCTCAGTGACTAATAAATGGCCCAGCTTTCCTTACCTTCCTCTCCCAAGCCTATTGGGATACAAGTCTGTCATCTTACGCTGGAGTGATAGAATTAACTGTCATAACCTTTGGTGCAACATGAGTTAAAATGAAGGAGTCAAAAGAGGCATGGCTAGAGTACAACTGTCACGGTGTTTCCTTTGTTACTAGTGAACATGATGTGTCTATGCTTCATGTTGTTCTTTCAGCAGGATGATATTCAAGGAAAAAAAAGTGGGGGATACACTGTGTAGTTGTCAGATTTAAGATATTAAAATTTTATGAGGTGGCAGCTGGAACATTTAATGGCAATCAATAGATCACAGCAGGGGAAGATCTTTTTCATGACTTGATCTGTGATCTGACAGACATTTTCCTTACGCTCTTCTAATTAATTTCGTCAGACACCCACAGAGACTTGCCATGCTGTTGGTCTGCTTACTGACCAAAGCGCTTCTGCTTTTCCCAGAGACACACCAGGGAGAATCTCTAGGTTTTATTTCCTCCCACCTTAATAAAGGTGTTGTTGCAGCTGAGGGACATGTGACCTCGACTTGTCACCTCTACTGCACGCCCTCTTTGGGTTATGGCAGTTTGATGAGGATGGGTGCAGCGCTATGAAATTATTCATTTGCCTATAATTCTTCTGTGTGCCCTCTTCCTCACTCTGATTTGGAAGATCTGCCACAGTGGTTAGGCAAGGTTGGGCTAGAGGGATTTGCATCAGATATTCTGGTTGCTTTTCATACTACTTTAAAAAGCACATGTTCCAACTTAAACATATGACATGGGTATTTTCTAAGCTAATTTTAGACTTAAGTGCAAAGTCTAATGTTGTTTTTTCAGTATGAAATTTACATAATTTATAATAATGTGCTAGATGAGAATTCCCTTAAATGTGTTTCAGACTGTTTCCCTCTTAAGTTGCCAGACCACAAACTATTGTGTAACCCTAAATGCAAACTGGCGATGCTGCTATTGTGACTGTAGCTTACTGTCTTTCCCCCAATTATTGAGTTTAACTCCTTTGAATGGATTTAAACTTCACAATGTTGGCCGCAGAGTAATGCCACAATAGCAACTTGATCAGCTTCCAGGATGCTAAACACAAGACAGCATGGGCCAGGGAAATAAAATACAGTGCTTTTCAGAAAAGTTGTGTTTAGTCAAAAGGTATGGAAAAAAGCAATGTGTAGGCAGCAGCTGACTAATATCCACAGTGAACACATCTTGAAAAAGCTTGTATTTGTGCTAAAGATATGGCACAAATAATTAGGCTTTGCTGTTATTGGTTGGCAACACATGACCAGACTATGAACCCATTAGCTGTCTGCCTACTTCCCATAGCATAAAGACATGTATGTTTGCTTCGTCAATGATTGTAAATTGTTGTCGGCCTAAGATGCATGCAAATTTGACTGTCTGTGATTTCAACCTGGGGTTTTTTCTGACTGGAACAAAACACACCATATACCTTCTCTTTTTTTGCCTCTTATCCGTATTCTTAAGTAAGGGCTTTTAGTAGCCTGTCACATGTTATATAAATGATTAAAATAAAATATCTAAAAAGATTTTGTGCCTTTTTTTTTCTTCTTTCTTTTTTTTTGCAAGTGGTAATGAGTATATTTTGGTATCTGTTTGTTTCTTTGCTGTACCTAACAAATGATATTTCTTCAGGATTCAGTTAATTTCATCCTTTTGTAGTTTACTGAATTAAACAGCCTCCAGTCACAAAACAATCAAATTACAACATCTTTAACACAGATTTTACCTCATTGATCATTTATTTCTTTTTTCATAATGGCCTATGAAATTGTCTATATTCATCAAGTTGCAAATTTTTACAATCAGGTTCATGCATCACAATACATGAGGTGGACATAAACGTTTACAGACGTGATTTATATACAAGGAGTTACAAGCAATAAAAAGTTATGTATTTTTTTTAACTTTTATTCAGTGTTTGTTTTCCCAGTTTAGGATTTGGTCTTTGTTGCACTATTACACCTGTTCTGTGAGACAGACCAGCTCTACCTCAGTTTGCACCACCATCTGCTGTGTTTGGTGCAGTGATGACTTTTTTTCAAATTAAACTTGTGTGTTTGGGAGGATATTTAATTTAGATGGCTTTGATAATCATGATCCGTCTTAATATTATTTTTTTTACATTGCCAGGAAAATCTGCTTTTAAGTTACTTTTAAGTCTTTGTACTTTACTACAATGTATAGACATGACTTACAAGTATTATTTCATGTCACTTTGGCTCATTTACTTTCATTTTGCACCTCAAGAGAGTCCTGAAAGTTCAAATGCATTTATATATAAATAACAGTAAACTGTATGTTCTCCATACACACATGGTGGCTTAGATTTTTGGGTTTACAGAAATGTTCATTTCATGTATTTGCCTTAGTTCTGCCAGCTACATGCACACAGTTAAGTAGGCTTTTTAAATGTCTAAATTATACGTTATGCCATTTGGTCAGGAAGAGGAGGTTCCGGTTGGGGTCTATGTTCTTACCAATGGGGCAGATCTAAGCGTGGGCAGCTAGATTGATTGCTGCGACGGCCAGCAGAGCGGAGGAGGATCAGACATAGACAGAGGTTCTACTAGATTACACAAGGCTTGTCTGAGCTCAGGATTTTCTCGCCTTTTGTTGTAGAACCTGGCGTGTGGAATAGCAGATCAAAGCTTCACTCGCAACATCTCACGTAGCATCATTTACACATCTGTGAAATCCACATTCACAGAGAAGACTATGAAACCTCTCCTGCATTCATTAATATAAAACTTTGACCAGATACAAAGGTTAGGTGAAGGACAGAAATGGTCTCTTTTTCACAGCAACATTCACAACCCTGCGTTTGAGTATTCACAACCGCTCATTAATTCGATTTCTACTTTGAGTACTGGGTATTTGCTTTCTTCTTTTCGCTCAGGCAAGCTCTCAATTCATTAGCCGATCCACTATGAATGTATTATTCAATGCTAGATTGGCATTGCTGGGACCAGTGTGTTTACCACAGCTCATGAAATATGTATCTGATGAATGGGTGTAAGCAGCTGCCTGATACAGTCATGATGAGGGAGAGCCTTCTGTGACAATTGCAGCCAGTCACTCAAGGACAATCCAGTATAGGTCTTTTAGTTTTGTTGATTGTCTTACACAAACGCTGTGGTGTGCAGTGTAGATAACAAATTTACCTCAGGGTTGGTTTCTGTATCAGTGGTGATTTTTTTTCACCTCCACACTGCGTATGAAAAGATAAGCTTTTTTTTTTTTTTTTTTTAATGCAAAAACGACCAAACCCTCTAATTGATCGCAGGAAATGAAAAAATGGAGGACTTATTACAGGCACACAACAAACACCAGCAGCCAACTGCAACAAAATTATCAGATTTTGTGAAAGTATTAGTGAGGCCAGGACATCCATAAAGAGCTGTTTGTTAGATGTCAACTGCTATAATTATTACTGAGCTGGCATGGCTGAAATTATATCGAGTGGCCTAATGGTGTCTATGGAGAAAAAGCAGAATAAGGGTAATTTTTTTACCCAGATGAAGTGGCTCACCAAAAAGATGAATGATTGCTTTTTCTGCGTAGTCTTGGGCTCATGGGTTGATTTAATTGAGTTAAATTAAACCTAAGCCAGGTAGAAATGGAGACAGAGAGAAAATCAATGCAGTCAATCTATAAAAGCCTTTAGGGCTTCGATCTGGATTACGTAGATTATTTTCCTGTCTGGTCACAGTCACACTTCATTCCTGTCTTTGAAGTCTGTATTCCTTAGTTATGTATTGTTTAGATGGAGCATTGGGAGGTCCACTTACATACAATGGAAGAAAGTATCACCACATTTCTATGCTTATACTCATGTTCACATTTGCGTAATTTAATAAAAATTCATTTGAACTGAACTGGATCAATGAAAGGGCTGACTCCTGAAAAGAAGCAAAAAGAACTGGCACTGAAAATACATGTTTTATTGTTCTGGCACGATGGTGGAGACACTCCTGTGGAGCAGCTTCTGCCATACAGTGCATCTGCTATAAATAAAGCCTGCTGACTGTAAAGTAACTTCATTGACGTAGATACCTAATATAGTAAATGCATCACTTCCCGAATATGCTGAGAAGAAGCAGTGCTCAAAGGACCCGGATGCAACAAACTCAAGACAAACTTAATTACAGAAAAATCATGGTAACAATTCATAATACGACTTTAATGAGAAAAGAGCTGAGATTCATGTTTGTGCCTGTACTGCTAACTGCATGCTCATGAAACCAGCATTCTGCACTGCATGTCAGTGATGAATGTAAGGTTCTGTTCTCCTGTCGTGTGTGTTATGAGCACATAAGCGAATCATCCAATAGTGTTAAATGGGAATAAAAAAGGCATGCAGTAATTCAGAGATCAGCAGATGATTGGGGGCATATGTTTCTGCCTGCCAACAGACATGAGGCCTAGCTGCCAAATCACCCTTAAAAGGAAGCCTGAGCAAAGGGGCTTATCTCAATGTGTTGGACTTTCTCTGCTCCAGCACATTTTGCTGTATGTACACAGAAGCGGGGGCATGATCTCATACGTCTTTCTTGGTTTGTATTTGTCTTGCTGTCTTTATTGTGGCCTCTGCTTTGTGTGCTTCCATCCTCTTTTCTCTCCCCTCTCTGTCCCATCACATCTTCAGCCCTTTGCTCTCCTGTTACCCCACTTTTCTATTGTACCTTCATTGCAGGCTTGTCATCTCGTAAGAAAACACCTCATGTCTCTGACAATTTGAAGATGACACGCTGATTCTTAAAATGGCATGATTAGCCAGCATTGTTTGAGCTCTTCTTCTAGTAAAGCTGCTTAGGGGCAGCAGATAAAGCCATGCTGTATATTTATCTGCTACATTTCAACCCTTCTTTTTGACAACAGAGAAGATACAAGGAGAAAAGGGCGAGGTGATCATATCCTGGTATATTCATTTTAAGTTGAACATGAAGTGTTGTTTGTTGAATGGGAATGAGAGGCAGCAAAGCAATGTGGGCAGCAGCACTACACATGCACCCCTCTTGATCACACAAAATATAGTTGAATTATTCTGTGCACCAGGGTTATTTCTGCTTTGATGTCATATCAGAATCTGTGTGTTTCCTGTTAAATAATAAAGAGGAAACTTCTGTGTTCAGTAAAAGTGTCTTACAGGTGTTTTGTATGGATGTGGCTGCTTGTTTTGCTTCAGTTTGAAGCTTCTTACCATTAACTATACAATACAGGAGATTGATTGGATATTTCTTGTTTAGATCTGTTGCTCTTTGAATTTTTTTAATATAATTTTTTACTTGTATTTGTCAGAAACATGAGTTTTGTCTTGTCATCTTACATTGCCAAGTGAGTAAGCAGCAGTAGTATTCATTGCTTTAAATCTCAGTTAATGTCACAATGCACATGTGCTACAATAACAATGCCTTGTCATCCCTGCACAACCCTTCTTATTACCACTACACCTGTCACCAAGAAGGAAAGGGCACATGCTATATAGAGTACAGTAACACTGGAAGAATATTGTCTTGCTCTGCACATTTGGTGCAAAAATAGCAACCCTTAGTCATCTGTGCACTCTGTTAGTAAATAAGGGATGCATATCAGTCTGACTCAGCACCATTTGCACATCCTGCTTTTCTGTCTATATTGACAATTCCTCAAAGGTTTTTGTGCCTTTTGAGTAAAATGAGGTCACGTTTAGGTGGGGGATTGAGATGAATGAAAGGTGAGTTTATGTTGTGTCTATAAAGAAGTGCTGTGTATTCAAGGAAATAATGTCTCTATAAAGTTTTCTTCCTTGGTCACGTCTCTTGGTGTGTTTCTGCATAATGCATGCTTGACTTTCTGTTTGTAAAACATGATGGTGCATTTTTGTAGACTGGAATATTTCACCACAAGATTATATCTTTATAACTGAGGTTGTGATAGTAGTGCAAAGTACAGAGAGTTCAGTTGTTTTGTTGGAATTAGACAGAAACATGAGTGCTGTTAATGAGCCATTTGGCTCATTTAGTCAAAGTACACACTGACAAAAGTAGATGAGACTGGAATGAAAATACCTTGCAATAATGGATGGAAAGACTCAGGTTGTACATTAAACACTTATTAAAATTTTACTTTAATTCTCTCATTGACATAAAACTATGAACTGATACCACTATCCTTGGCTCTCTAATTTAGAATTGGTTCAACACTGATAGAAACCAGAGCTTTGTTAGAAAATGAGACAGTATTTTTCAGTTCTTAAAAGCAAAGTTGTAATAGTCACTTGTCAGCAATGGTGAAAAGTGGTTGCATCACACTGAACAATCAAGATGAAATGCCTTTATTTCAATCTATTCAAAAGTCTTTATTTGTTCCTGAGGGGCAGTTTGTACAATGAGAACAAAACAGTTTAAGACAGCTGAAATTTATTTACTGAATAAACCTAGCATGGCACAAGAGTTTCTGTCAATATAAGTAATCTAATGGTAAAAATGGCACTGTAGAATATAATTACCAACATATGATATAATGATGATCTGACAGGCAGATTATCATATAACGTGAGTTACATGTGAGTAACACCAGTTAACACAGCTTTGCAGCCATATAAATGTGAAAGAGATAGTAGAAATAGTTTAAATTTAAACAACTTCAGCAATACAGATGGAGATGAGGATATTAAGAAAGAGTAAATCAATGTAAGCGAAGGTCAGTTTGACGCAAGATGCCTTTAAACTATCAAATTTAGCTAATGCACCTGTAATAAGTAGGGCCCTACCGATATGGATTTTTTATACCGACAGCAGAAAAAATTTCTGATTACAGATTAATCGGACGTTTTTTTGTTTTTTAATGTATAATGAAGAAATTAACTTCATTTTTTGTTAATTAACGCTTACACCACCACTTCAAAACAAAAAGATTTACAAAAACATGCAACAAAGCATTAAATGACTGGGAAATTAAAATATATAACCTTAAAAAATGTCAATCTATAAATGGATTGTATAAATGAATGGTGAATTAATTAAATATATCTTGTTTTGTACTTCTTGTTGATGCAATTTAGAAGTAGGTTAAAGTACAGGTAGAAATATACATATAAGGTGTATGCCTTATATAACCAACATGTGTCAAGTTAGCTAAACATTATTTTTGCAGCCTTCTGATGCCGTTTAATGTTAAATTACATTTTCTTTTACTCTTTAATCTTTGCCATGAAATATATCATGGCATATGTCAAAATATTTTCTCAAATTACAAAAATATGTAATCTTTGATAGAGTTGTATTTTATATACATTGGTCACAAATGGTCTGGCACTAATTGTAACACATAATGAGTTGCTGTTACAGCCTGTCACGTTAGTATTTTCTGACAATGTAAATTTAAGGAAGACATGACATCATGATGGTAGCTGAAGACAGACTAATAATATGATTTTGGCGCTGCAGTGAATAAACCTCCTCCCCTCTGCATTTACATCTCTCCTAAAATACGTCTCAACCTACAGCTGACGGAGTGATGAGCGGTTGTTCTGTATTCAGATATTTTGTACACTTATGTTATTTCTGCAGTTACTGGCTACTTAGCTAGTGCTATGCTAGGCTGGGATAAAAACAGCAATGTTATTGCTAACATAGACGGGTGTTATGAATTGCCGGTTTTTAGAAATAACTTAATCACACGATATGCGTGAACTGCTGACATCAGCCAGTTCTTGGCCACAAGTCAACGTTGCAATGCTCTAACATTTTACATGCATATCCTGTTCCGGTGCTTTACACTTCAAAATAAGAGTTTCGCTTTCAGCAGTAAGCCAGAATAACGGCTAGCGCCTTAAGCTATTTTGGCACAACTTTAGCAATACAGCGTAAATAAAAAGCTGACCAACACAACTGGGCACGTCTCACTTGTCATTACACATGGCAAACAGAGTTAAACTGAAACTGGAGACATGCTGAGTCATCAGTTGTGCAACATTATTATAAAGTTACCTGTCGGGAAGCTCCACTCAGGCCACTGTTTTAATGTAACCTGGCTGTAGCTACTAGCTAACCCTGTTGAAAAGACCGGGGGATGACTGTGGGATTGAAAGGAGTCAGAGCCGCAAGAACATCATTCTGCACAACTCCGACACTTAACAGCATTTACTGTTTTATGAGAAAGTAAGACTAAATTGGCGTATAATCAGCAAAACAACGGCCGATATTGGCCATTTTGAAAAGGGCTAATTTAATCGGCCTGCCGATTTATCGGTCGGGCCCTAGTAATTTTTTCCACGATCATCAATGTGAAGTTCGAGTGTCCTGTCAGGTGAAAAGGGACAGAACGATAGATAATTATTTTTTTTTTATGCCAATAAGTTACAAGCATGCTCTCCATGTATTTAGTACCAAGCTACTGCTAATAGCTAATGGACTGGAAGAAGATGATCCCGTGCTTTAACATTACTGTTTAATAACATGTATTTCAGATTTATCCAGGGGGGTGGGCAACCTTTTTTTTTTGTCAGCTGAAATAAAATATGAAACACGAGGGAAGCTCTCGGAAAATACGTCTGAAAGTGCGCACAATCGCCTGCTGGTATGATTTCTGTAAAGAGTAACAACAACTGAAAACAACTGTTGCAACGTAGCTTTTGTACTGTAGGCTAACTAACAAATTAGCAGTTTCTGCAGTTTTATGTAGCAAGTAACAGTAAATGATCCAACTTAAATGGGAGGATAAAGTAGTTGCTGGAACATTCTGCCCTGTTTCTAACATAACGCCAAAATAAACTTCACTGTTAGATTGCATTAACTCACTTATCCAGCAGAAAGCTGCAACCTCCACGTTAGCTTTGAAGTCCCTGCCTCCATCTGGTAAATACTCTGATGTACACTCTTATTTCTTGTCTTGGCTTTTTTTTTCCTCTGTCTCACGGGCAAAGAGTATAGATGGTCCTCCATTTCATTTCAAGCTGACAAGCTTTAAATCATCCACATTCGTCTTGGCTTGTTTACACCACCCTTGCGCCCCCTCCCCCGAAACGGGGGGACTCGCAGGTAAAAACGCACAAGGCTAACAAGTTTGTCCCCTTTCAGCTACTGTATTCGAAGATGGCGATGCAACATGACAGCCTCCAGTTGGGTGCGCCACCACCTATGTATTTATAAACATCTAATTCTAAGCTACGAAAACATTTTCATTTGGATGCGATTGTGATTAGACTTTGGTAAAATAGTATTTATGAAAGCAATTCTTGATTTTTGCTAACAAAATGCCAAAAAAACTACACACTGTACCTTTAAATTTTCATGGACAGGAGTCAACCCTGGCTCCTCAAAATCCTGATTATTAATATAAACATACTCAAAATTATTCATTTATTGGATTTAAATATGTCCTTTGTACTGTGGCTTTTCCATGAACTTTAAACATAATGTACCTAAAGAACTACATGTAAAGAAAACGAGGTTAGAGTTTGCGGGGGACAGAGAGTCTTCCTGTTGACTACACAGCGTGTGTCGTAAGGGCAGCTGTTGGTCCCTGCTGGCCACAGTCTCCATAATAGCAGGTCTGTGGGCACCAACGTGGGTGACAGAGGTCTGGGCAGTGTTGAACAAAATCGACTTAGAGAGCAACAGACAGCGAAGGCACCGCAAGGATTTTTGCTTTCCCTACATAGACCAAATGCTTTTTCTGCCATCTGGGCTCAAACTAAACTAAACATGAGAGTGGTTTTGCTTCTAAAGTAAATATATGGCATAACAATAGGTGTTATATTTCATTTTGATAAATCTAAAGATTGCGGCTAAATTCTTAGAAAAATAAAGAACTTTGAAAAACAGTGTACCAAATTTAAAATTGATCAGTGTTAAGATCAGTGTCTAGATGAGACTAAAAACTACCAGTAAACCTATATAAATGAGTATGCCTGAGGTCTTTGTAAATACATGCACACACTGCATTCAATGCACTTACCACCATTTTGACAGAGTTTTTAAGTGTCTTTAGTTCAAATGCATGTGTGCGCACTTGCGTATTTGTTTGTGTTTTCCTGTTTTACGTGTGTGCATGCTCCCAGAGGGGAAACAGGCTGTGTGGGGTGTTATCTGCCTCTGCAGAGGGTGACAGCTAATCACCAACCCTGACAAACACTGGGGGAGAGGGGAGGGAAGGGAGAGGGAGAGGAGATGGCGCTGGGTAGGGGGATTGGCATTTGAATTCCACTGAGTAACCACAGAGCGCTTCGGATCCTGTCATCACAACCTCTGTATGAATTTGGACCTGAGCTGGACAGCCATGCAGCTTCCCACCTAGCACACTGAAAAACTAATATACCCCCATCAGTATAGGTACACACTAAGATAGGAAGCTGCTGAGAAAACATCACCTCAATTCTTGATAACTTGAATAAATCTTGGTATTTGCAGGGCCTGTCAGCAGCAGCTTTGATCTCCTACCTGCTGCTTGTAAATGCCCAACCACATGTAGAATATTTGCAGAACGCTATCTTTATTGCATGAGAAGGCACTGTTAAAATTCTACCTCGTCTTAGTGTTAATACATCAGCACTTAGGGTATTCGTTAACCGTGCCATTAGTCGTACCCAGAGTCTATGCAAAATGCATTTGTTGACAGTTTGCCTCGCATATGGGCTGATGGCGTGCTGAGTTAGTTAGAGCTGCCGGTGTCGCCTGTTGACACAGAGATCAGAGGGCTGTGAGAGATGGCGAGATGCTGTCGTGAGATGGCGGTAGGCAGGCTGCACTGGGAGAGAGGAGGAGAGACAAGACAAGCCAGGGCTATAGTCACGTTTTCCAGGAAAAATTCGAAGTTGATTCATTCCTGCAGTTCTTGTCCTCTTAATATCTTACAACGGGCAGAAAAGTACAGTGTCAATCAGACATGCGCTTTGCACAAGTTTTGTGTTTTAACAAACATTAATGACAGCTCATCTTGATTACAAGTAGTGGGAATAAACAAAAAATAATTTCCTGCCCTGCCGGTGGTTCACAGAGTTCTGTTATTCATGTGGCTTCTGGACTCCCTGCCAGAGCCAGTGTGGGTGGCGGTATTTGGACCAACTGGCGGCTGTCTGCGTAGCAGTGATGGGTGTCATGCTGGGAGCTCCCATACGGAGAGACCCTCATCTGCTCACAGTGTCATACCTCTCTCCACTTTGCTCTATCTGACCCTGTCACCGAGGCATAGAGTGACAGATCCAGGCGAAGAGAAACCACACGAGACAGAGTTAGTAGCAGATACAGGCATAGCTGAAATCTTTGCTGCATAAAAATCAAAGATAGCTGTCAGATGCCTTTACCCAGCACTGTGCTTGAGAGCAAGCAAATGTTACTATCAGTGAAGAAGTCAAAGGTCCGCTGCTACTAGAGATTAGAGGTTGCCATTCATTCTTAAAGAGTTTTGTAAAAGTGCTGTCTGTATAACAGGCATAACTTATAGACTGCATATCAGATTAAAACCATAATTGTTTTTTTTCATGCAAACATTAATTTTCTGCTCTGTCATTGCTATTGGGGTTATTAGGAAACAGTGGCTCGAAACATTGTCTTTATGTCTCTTAACCACAAATGACTTGTGGTGGACTGTGGCGGGTGACCACTGAGCATCTGTGTCTGACTGTTTGCTCATCCACATCTGTGCACTTTCGATGTGTTGGGTGCTAATGACAGTTGGCATTTGGCAACTATCAGTGGATCGTTAATTAGCATTGAGAGGTTTGCGATAGAAGCACAGATTCTTCTCTATCTCTCAAACAGATGTGCGTTTGATCTGCTAACCCAGCTTACACACACATTTACGTACACATCCACACTCTGTGACATATGGAAATTTCTATAAGTAAGTGCTTCTCAGCATGCTGATATTGACAGCAATAGATCAAACCACTGAAAATCATCAGATAAAGGATAGATGGTAATAAATTCTGCTGCAATGCTGCCTTTGAAAATTCATTTAAAAAAAAGTCAAACAATGATAGCAAATACAGATTCAAAAATAACTGCTAAATTTATCAGACATGTATCGTTAAGGCAATATCAACATGTAAAATGCTCATATCACAAAGACATTTCGAAATACAGAAAAGAGAAGTGTATTAATGAGGGCTGTATTCCATTTTGAGACAGTTTTGCCTTTGTGTGTGTTCCACATTTACTAACATGCACAGGTATATAAGTGGAAATCAGCCTTCATTAATAAACCCGAAATTAGCAACATATACTGAAGTATACGGTTGTATATCGCAAGTCATACCGTCAGGGAAGCACTCTACAATGATACGGCATATTACACATTTTCCTAATATTATGCAATCCTAAAGAAAAGTAAACAGAGCCTTATGTATTATAGTGGTGCAACGATATACTGAGATCATAGTTTAATTGCAGGATTTTTTTTTATTTGATGCCTTCTTGATCTTTATTTTTTCAAATAAGAAAATTAACCAAACCAAAAATATGATTATATTACATCAAATTAGTAAAAAAGTAAATAGTTGTGTTTTGTTTTGTAGAGATGCAACTATTTTAATTTTCAATCAGTTTGATTGGAGTCAATATGCTCCAATTGGTAAGGTCTTATAGCTCAAGGCAAAGTCATCACATCTCATCAGTCTGACAAACAGAACAAAGCTGAAAGGTATTTATTTAGATAAGGTAAAACAGTCAATTTATAGTAAAAAATAGAAGCACAAGTTTATGTTTTTACTTTAAAAGTCTTCCATATTTGATTATTTCATTAAATAATTTCAGGTTCTCGTTTTATTTTTGCATTTCTTTGGTTTGTTGTTAGTTTTAACAGGTGATCATTTACACAAAAAATGCATCTGTAAAATAAACTAGATTGAAAAGTCATCAATGAAAAACAAATGTACACAATAGACCAGTTGACATCAGAGCAAACACACACACTAAAATAAAAGAAAAAGAAAAGAAACAACTCAAGGACTTGACTGGTAGAATAATAGGAATCCATCAATGATCTGTTTATTTTTTTCAAAGCCAACCTTTAACAAATCTTGACAAACTTCCGTACTCTGGAGTAAAACATTATTATAGCTCTCACTAATGTCACAGCCTTTGTCTATTCAGTTAATTGTAGTGTAGCTGTCCCGATGGAATTGCTCTGTGACCTTTAGTATTTTTATTTCTTTAGCTCTTATATTTGCTAAGTGATGGTATTCTGGCTGATTAGTGCACCATCCCCAAACCCCGAGCCCCCCGGGCACGCACACACTCACACACACACAAACAGTTTCAAAACACAATGTATTCGCTCCCAGTACCCCACTTCCATTGTTCTGCTTTATAACACAGGGAAAGGAGCATCAGTCAAGTATATTAGCTGGATCCTATTACTGTCACCAGATTGCCTCTCTGAGCCATCTTAAAGAGCCCCCAGACAAAACTTCCTGTCATGTTAATCCAAGCTTTAATAAATAGAGGGATGTGTAACCATATTCAAATAGGGGCTCCCGTATTTGTGCTGACAAAGAGAGACGGGCTATCACAAAGTGACAGATGAAAGTGTTTTGCATGAGAAGGAGAAAAAAAAGTTTTTATCTGTGCTCATTCTCTCCCATTCTAGGGAGAAATGTCAAATCATTGAAATGGTCTGTTTAAAGAAAGAAAGAACGAAAGAAAAGCTTAAACCTAATCTAAGTGAAACACTGCAGGTATTAGGGATGATGTCCATTGTGAGTGAAATAAATGCTGTTCCATTCAGGCTAGCATTTTGTTTTATCCCCCTTGTTCACCTATTGATATCAAAGAGCATGATATACACCTTGTCTCCACAGAGACATATTCGGTCGGATCAGTGAACACTGGAATGAACTGTCAAGAAGAGCATTCACACATCCATGAATATGGAAAAGCATGCGCTGAATTTTATTTTCCAGGTAGTTAGTATGGGTTTATTACGATAGGCAGTAATGTGTCAATTAGTTTAGCTGATTTGGGCAGAGGTAGTAGGACCCTTTTACATTTGTGAGCATCCAAATTGGCCAAAAAACCCAAACTTAGACGCATCTTTTCAAATCAGTTAATTTCATTTCAGTTTTACATGTCCTTTTTTTCATTAATGAGCAAAGTTGTGATTAGAGAGAATGACATTAATTCATATGTAGGTAGTTGGCCCTCTCAAGGATCTATAAATATTTGTTTTTATCTTCTTCATCTCTGTGAAGGAGAAGCTTTGTAATAACTGAGAGGAAAAAGGCTTCCTCATCAACAAGAGCAGGTACATTCAGTAGTATTATTTAGCATCTCATTTAACAAAAATCAAGTACTATTATAAGTTTATTGCGAACAATTATATATAGAAAGAATAAAAAAGTTGATGAATTAATAAGTTAGCCAACAAGCAGCAGAAAACTTTCTCTGTCAGTTGCTGAGGTAAATCCCTGACTTTTTTTCTTCATGATGATTCTGATAGGCATTTAATGAAAAACAAGTAATAATTAAACATTTTACTTTACTGCATATAAAACCAGTAATGGTAGGTCTTGATTGAGCTGCTTTATGCTTTACAACAGTTGGACTATAACCAAAGAGGATTCTTTAACCCATTAACACTGGGCCATCTACAACTTGAGGGTTTTCTGGATAACTTGACCAGTGAATAAATGTTTCTTTTGATTTTTGTGTCTGGCTGTCCAACACAGCCACAATTGCAAACAAGACATTTTTATTTTCCTGTGCCATCATGCCGACACACCAACAAAGTATGTAAATAAAAAAAACAATAAACAGCATATATGCATGTTTTACTTCTCAGCTTCTAAGAAACTTCACATAAAATAAAACTATTTAAGAGGCTTAACCTTCAGTTTTTTTTTTTGTTTTTTTTTTTACAAATTACTGACTTTGCTCTCATATTCATAAGCCTTTAAAATAAATAGTGTGTCTTGAAAATGTTTATGTGAATTATGCATTGCTCCAGGCTTATAAAGAAAAAAATACTAATATGTCGCTCCAGGCCATTTTGGGGTAAATGTCTCTTTGGGGAGACTGTAAGACAGTAAAAAAAAATATACATACTGAATGTCCTTTTTTTCCTCTCTCTCTCCAAAAAGCTAATTAAATACTAATATTAAGTAGGATGAATGATATAAATTGAATAAGAAAATATTTTTCTATATTTAAATACCACAGTGTTGTGTTCTGCATTCTACATTCTGTAGGCTTCTCATATTTTTTCCCCTTTTAAGAATTGTCTTTCCAGCCATTGCACATCACCTTTTGCACTGTTTTCTCCCAGTCTCCCCAAACATCTTATTGTATGCTCTGACCTTTGTCTGCCCTCCAGTCAACATTGCTCGCAGCTATATTTACATTAACAAGGAGGAGGGGAAAAAGGGTGAATGATGTAAAACGCCTCTCCTGCATGTGTGTGTGAATGCACCTACAATAAGACAAATCTGATTGGCTTTCCAGGAGGAAGGACATCATTTTAAATAAGTCCTCAATGTTAAACTGTTTGCTCTAGGGCTAAGGGATTGCTCACCTCTCCAAATACTATTTTAGCTTGAAAGCACAATATTTCCCAGCCTGAGCTTTCACATGGGAGAGTGAGGGAGGGCCTTGGTGCAGCAGTTTCATGGAGGTGGCTTGCAGGCATACTCCATTCTGACAGAATGAGGAGGCACTCTGCAAGAGTGTGGCGGAGAGGAAAGGGGCCCTATTAATAAAATGACTCCATAATGGGTAGTTCCCTGCAGCTTGGCAAAGGAAGACAGGCGGATTGATGGACGAGGCCAAGTCCTACTTCCTAAAGCATACTGAGCTCAACTCTGTGGACATGCCTCTGTTAGACCAAGACAGGGCCAGCCCCTCCAACATACTAAAGTACCTTATAAATGATGTCCTTTTTTGACTAAGGCCAAAATTATACTTTAAGCTGGAGGGACATGTTCCGCACATATACCTCGTCCATCACCTCAGTGTGAGCAGTTTAAATCCATGATTTATTAGACATTTGGTTATGTTAATTTACAGTGAGGAATATAAGTATTTGAACACCCTGCTATTTTGCAAGTTCTCCCACCTAAAAATCTTCAAGGGGTCTGAAATTTTCATTGTAAGTGCATGTCCACTGTGAGAGACATAATAATAATTAAAAAAAATCCTGAAATCACAATATATGATTTTTTAACAATTTATTTGTATGTTACAGCTGCAAATAAGTATTTGAACACCTGTCTATCAGCTAGAAATCTGACCCTCAAAGACCTGTTAGTCTGCCTTTAAAAAGTCCACCTGCACTCCACTTATTATCCTAAATCAGAAGCAC
>JBAMHW010000017.1:6138677-6156515 GCA_037177495.1 Rhadinocentrus ornatus
GTGGACATGCACCTACGATGAAAATTTCAGACCCCTCGAAGATTTCCAAGTGGGAGAACTTGCAAAATAGCAGGGTGTTCAAATACTTATTTCCCTCACTGTATGTCTGGAAAGCTTCTTTTCACACTGTAGTCAATGTTCTGGCTCCTTTTCAAATTATACAATTTGTTCTCAAACACAGATGGTTGGTTTGGAGAAAGAATCTACCTTGAACATAATCTCAATTTAAAGTGAGAAAAAAATGGGTAAACAAGAATCCATGGGTGACAATATTATTTTTATGATGCACCCATAAAACTATTTTCTATAAATATGTTTCATTTACAAGAAAGTGGTGTCTGAATGACTCATTTTTTTTACCATTTTTGTTTCAAGGGAGCCGACTTGTGCTGAGACGTGCTAATAAAATATTCTTGCGGCACAACAGCGTTACAGTCTGCCCTCACAATATCGCAGCCTCCTAAAGGCTTCACTCCATCATCCTTTTATTACATCTCTGTGTAACACTACATTGATTAGAACGGCCTCAGCGTGACTGTCTTTTTAATTGTGTATTTGCTGATCTGAAAGCTACACAGAGCACCATGCTAGGATCTGTACTAACCATTTCAACAACGCTCCAAGGCAGTCTGCAACACACAAAGTCTTTGTTAGAATATACATCAGTTTGTATCACCATAGCGACCTCCTTGGATGCCGAGCAGGGGACCTCATAAATATGTAATTCTGACAGATTTGAGGAATTGTCTTCCTCAACTGTTTCTCTCAAGCCATTTTGTTAATGTCAACATGAAGGAAAGTTACCGCAATAACTGTTGACAATCCGCCAATGGTGTATATCATTAATGATTACATACACAAGAATGTCTGTGGAATTACGGCTGAGAAACAGTTTAATCCATTTCACTCTGTCTATTTTTTGTTTTTTCAGCAGTATAAAAAAAAAGAAAAAAAGAAAGAAAATAAATAAAGAAAGAGAAAATAAAAGTACTACAAGCTGAGTCCTTTATGTTTCCCATTAGTGGGCTCCAGCCATAGTTTAGTCATATATAGTAAACCACATGTCAGGTAAGATTGTAATGTATTATTCCTGAGGACCCTGAAATTCAGCCACACTCAGAGGATGGTTTATTGAAACCGGGAGACTGGTGGGGAGAAACCAGATATAGTCCAATAATCAGTGGGCAAAGATCCTGAGAGGCTGTGTGGTGAAGAATCCTGAAAAAACTCCAGACGCTACTTTATGGGTCCACAAATCCAAACGGCATAGTCAAGGGCAGGCAATGTTCATATACAAACGGCAGAGATCAGGCTACTTATCCAGGGGGCAGGCAAAACTCTGTGGTCGTTCCAAACAAGGGTCGAAATCCAGGATAACACTAGGCAGGAAGAATCCGACAGGGATTAGGCACAAGAGGTCCAGGGTACGTGACAGGAACGAAGCAGGAGTCTGAAACAAAAGAAGAAAGATGGATCTCAACAAGGTAAAGTTGACCATCTGGCAGGGAAGCAGAGACTGGAGAGTCTTTAAGTAGGGCGGGGAGCAGGTAAGGAGAGTGAGTAATCAGGCCAGCTGGAGCAGATGAGCTTGAGGCTCAGCCAAGCAGCAACCATGACAAAGATATTGAGTTATTCCTCAAATAATTAACTTCCCATTGTTAAGTTTTATTAATATGTGTTCACTCTTGGGATATCTTTCTAATACTTGATTTGAATAACATTCAGAAAAAGATAATTAGAAATTTTTCTAAATTAGTATGCATATTGGCATTAGCAGAGTAATAATGGTTTAAGCTTGTTCAGGAATGAATGTTTTCTAGAATAAACTATTAAGTTTACAAAGAAATAAAGAAATGGGGAAGACTTAAAATGTGTTAAGTTTGCACACAAGCTGTGCATTTTTATCACTTCTGCAGACTGTTGCCTCTCATCCATTAAAAGAAAATTCCTTTTGAGAGAGAAAAAGAAGTTGTGTTCCACATTAAACACATTTGCCCTGGCCTCTGCTGTGAAACTGAACAAAATAGCTCGCCCATCTAGGCTCACGCTTAAGAACAGTGTCCTTTTTGCCACCTTGTGTAATTGCAAGAGCTTTAAGGCAGCGAAAATTTTGCCCTCTGCTCCTCGTTAAACCACCGCTTGTAAAAGCGCTCAAGCGTGGATGCAGCACACTGCAGCTGAACATTCTCAGACAATGATATAGATTTCCTCCACAGAAGAACAATTGAAAGGGTTGTCACAAATTTGTCCATTGTCACTGGGTTGCTATCATTTCTCTGTTAATTGCCATCTTTGTAATAGAATATTAGATGCTCTGCTTTGAGGGGAGTGTTGATGAAGGGGCTGTGCCAGCTGAGTTTTCTCCTTGACCATATCCCTAATATGACTTAGTAGTGATAATAATGTGACACTTCTTTGATCTGATCTAAAAGAATTTTAACCCCTTTATATTTATATTTGCTAAGAGAGTCCTCCAATTAAATAATGCTCTATCCTCTTAATATATGATTTTACTATAGAGGCCCCAAGTAGCTGACATTACCTGCATTTATTGTGCTGCTAAAAAAGTCGGACACTGAATTCTCAAGTTAAATGGTTTACAAATGAATTTGAGCATCTCCTGGTAAACCCATGCAAATAGTCATAACAGACATCACCCTTCAGTACTTGTCAGAACAAACTTCTGTAACCCTTCACACATCTGATAACGTCACACACAGCTCTGCACAGGTCAGGGTTCACAACATGTAATACAGGCAAGAAAGAGTGCTGGGTACCCAATAAAACTAGAACAGGTGCTGAAACAAAAAAAGAGCCTTGCTAAAAAATGGCACAAGCACTCTAAGGTCACTTATCTAGGGCTCAGGCCTTTGTTTTTTTGGCATCAGATATGATCTATATCAGTGTCTCCCCCAAAATGCGGGAGAGCTCCCCTGTTAGCCTTCAGCTGTGAGGTGAATGTAAATGTGCATTTGACACCTATCTAAATCGCTGTCATAATTCATTTCCACATATCTTAAATCTCTCCCTGTCACCTGGCACCTCTGCTGTTTTCCTGTCTAAAAACAGAGCACATTAGCCTTTATTGATGCGTTTGTCCTTTGATACATAATTCATCATCACCTTTTTTATTTTTTGAATTATTGTGTGTTCTTTGGAGGTTGTTGGAACATATGGATCGACACAGTTTCCCCTGGTGTTGGGTTAGGTGTCATGTTGTATAAGAGGAACTTCTTTCTTTTCATGAGTTACATCTCAACAGATTTTTCGAGGATCAGACTCTAGTTTTTCTAGTGTTGCAGGATTCAGCTTCAGTTTTCAACACTGCAACATGAAATTTTTTAGTTAATGAAACATTGAAGAGAAGCAATAAGTGTCTAGAAAGGCTGTTTTCAGTCTGTAAATCTTTTAGGAATGCATTATATGGTGCTTAAACTCTACTAATCTATCAAACCAGCCAACCTGTAAAAGACATTAACACGTCCACTGGGACAGCAGCACCTGGAGGCTGCAGATAGTCTGCTAATTCTTCTAGCACTGCTGCTACTATTCATTTATTTAATTATTTATTATAAGACATAAAATATTACACAGGATGCTAATATAGAGTAGACAACAAGGTGGTTAATGACAAACAACATGAAGTACAATAGGAATGTGTCAACAGACAGTTTTTCTAGCTACAATGTGTTTTATTCATCTGGTATGTGTGGAAGTTTATATTTGTGTGAGTGGGTATGTGTGTGTTTGCATGCCTTTGTCAGCCAAAGACAAACAGTGTTGTCAAAGCAAATAAATAGACAAAACTAAAACCACTCGAGTCAAGACCTTTGTCATTTTTTTAGTGTTTTTTTTATTTTATTTTAATTATTATTATTATTTAGCAGCAATCTCTAATGCCAAAATTATCCCTATCTTCTCATTGGGGAAAAAAAAAAAACTCAAAAAAATTCTAATCACTTGTTCCTTATTCCATTTCTGAGATTTCCTTACAATTTTATAAAAATCTGTCCATTACTTTTTGAGTTATGTTGCGAACAGACAAGCCAATGCCGCAGAATACATGTGTTAATAAAACAGATTGGATGAACCATTTGTTGTTAATATTTGTCAGACTTTGTTATTAAATTTATTTGAAACTAATATTAACCACATCTGGGGTTGCTCTCAGACCCGTAAAAGAAGAGGCTGGGGCACTATGGGTTTAACAACACCCCGAAACCCATTCTTCTAAGTTTTTAGTTGTTTGATCAGACATTAAGGTGTAAGGCTTCTTAACACACACTGGCAGATGTAAGACATATTAACATGACCTGATATCTTTACAGCCAAGGCAAAATAGCTGGATTATGAGAAATTATGCAGACAGTGTGAAGCTGTAGTGTGATTGTGCTTGCTGAACCATAGCTTTAGTTACAAAATAGGATTCACCTCACAACCACTTGAATTGTGAATACAAGTTGTATTGGAGTAAGCTAGCACTTCACATACCTAATATACTCCTGGCAGCCCTTTCTTTTTTTTTTTCTTTTTTTCAAGGAGGTTATGTGGTTCAGATGTGTTTGCCTCGGGCTTAGTTAAATAGCTGCCCGGCCTTTTGCCCGCTGACTGTCTTCCAGCGGCCTTCTCCTTTTTAGTGGTCATGGACTGTTCCAGTGCATATACCACAGTGAAATAGACTTTTGCTCTTTTCTTCATTGCCACAAAAGGCCAAGCACTTCGCTGGAGTTCCCATTCCCCTTTTACATAGTGATAAGACAGCCATTATCCTTTGAACCTTTCTTTTCACCACACCAAGAGAAAAGGAAGAGTGAAAGAGAAGGAGGAGGAGGACAGAGAAAGATTTCTTCCCTGAGGTGAGCCTGGTCTCACCTCTGTGTGGCGGCTTTTTTGTGAGCAGTGAAGAGGTCCTTAACCTTCTATCAGATGGAGGCACACAGTTGTGTTCTGCTTGAATAACTACATTGAAAAGCCCTGAAGCACAGGAGATAGTTCTATAGACTCTGCAAGTGGCATAGAGGGGGAGAGAGACAGACAGACAGACTGAGAGAGAGAGGGGTAGCTGTATTGTATGACCTGCTGGAGTGTAACCCTCACATGATGTGCACATTCTTTGTTAAAGTGCCCATCAGTGCTTCACTGTGAACCTGTGTTCTTTGTTGGACAGGTCTCACTGACAAGATGGTCCTTCTCTAAAAATGTCACAACAGCACAGTTCACACGTTTAATATAATACGCTTCCTTTCATAGACCTCACATCCTTTTACAAAGTAAGGCTGTTCTAGGCTGTTAATGGCTTTACAGTGGCAGTACTATCAATATTAGAGTGCAGATATTTGAATGTCATGTTGGATGAGTGGCTCATGGTGGCTGATGATACTGCAGGCTACTTTCATTATTCAAACCAGCCTGATTTTATGGAGACTCATTTGTTAACTTGGATAGCAACTTGACATCAAACAAGAGAGACCGACCTCTCTTATGTCATAGTACACAAGTCTCAGTGAACAGTAATGGTGCAGTGTATCTATTTAACAGGTAATGTTGGCAAGAACATGTATTTCTTCTTCTTGTTTATTTCTTATTATTTTTACATTATTAGATTTACTACATAATTTACTACACAATACTAAAAACATCATTATACAGACATTTATTCTTGTATAAATATTTAATGTGAAATTTATGTTATTGTAATTTTGACAAAAGCAACATAAAATCAAAAGGCTTTAGTTGACACATTGCTTAATTTAACAAAGAAATAATTATTTAAAACTTATTTTCCAAGAGGGTCTTGGCCAAAAAAGAAAGCAGCAGCCCAGGGGAGAGATAATAAATACTACAAACCAAAAACACAAAATAAAAATATGTAGATATTGTAAATATTCACTACAAGCATCATCAGTCATTACACAAACCTCAAAAATAAATCACCAAAGTCATCACAGCCCAAATAAGGGCACAGTCACAGCATTTACAACCATCTGCGTCAAATATGCAGAAAATTTGCTTGAATTTGTTTTGTGAAACCAGCTCCATAAGATTCAAGTTATTTTATAGCATACAGCTATTTGAATGTTTTTATGCAGTACAGACACTGTGAAAAGATAACAAGAGGAAATAAGTTCTGGTACACTGTAAGTAAGATGGGAACAGTCCAACAATAGTTGTATAAATAAAATCAATGCTAATGTTTGAGTCTAAAGGACAAAGTAGACCGCGAGCATTATTGTTCACTTACTTGTGTACTCTACTTATTCCAAAACAATAAGCATGTGGCATAGGACTATAGCATTTGAGTTTTTTTTGTGATCAGGGCAGAAAAAAGTACAGCAGCGATATTGTAGGTGGTAGGTAAGACCCATAAATCAAGAACACATGTCATGTCTTCAGAATTTTCCATTATTATTATCGCTGTCAACCCTGTTGCCTTACATTTGGTCAAATTGGTCCCCACACTGACCCTACTGCCTCTACTAGCCTCTTACAAAATGTAGCGTCTCAACGTGTAGTGTTACTTTATGAGGACGTTCACAAACAGTGCTTCAAACATAAAATACACGGGACAGCCATGATAACAACGTGTACACACAAGCAACTATACTCTACGATAGATGGTTTCCAATTAATGTAAGCACTGCAAAGATGCATGCATGTACACAACAACATAATCCAGATCAGAAATGACCTGTTTAAGTAAACATAGATTCATTCAACCATTCATGTACAGTAGACACATGTGCTTCATAAATTACAGAAGCAGGGGACTGATTAGCAGTTGTTTTTACCCTAATATTTTTGTGATTTTACCTTAGAAAATAAAGATATTTAAAAGATTATTCCTAAAGATTTTTGTATAATTTGGATTAGTGTGTGTATAGCATATAGGTTGTTCCAGTTAAGTTCCAGCACTATATATTGAGCTCACAGTCCAAGGATATTAAAGATTTGACATCAATAGACCATAACTAGTTGAAAAAAAAGGAGACACAAAATCAGCAGAGGATACACAGTTAAAGTAAGTGCACAACGAAGGAGAGAGAAACTCTAGGCACATATTGCAGATTTTAATTGACAACAGTTGAGTTTTAAGGTCCCTTAGTTTTACAGAAAACTGAATATGCTCTGCTAGCCATCTAGTCTGTACGTCTACTGATGCATGAAGTAGTGACTCTTGTTGGCCTTTTCAGTGTTACTGGCATTAGGTGACAGAAGTCAAATGCTATGAATTTCTGTTTCCCATGTAAATGATCACAGGCTGTCAGCCACACTTGTCAAATTAAACATTTACCATAGTTGGTAAACATGCCATTCCATCTTAGCGCTGCAGTACAGCTTTCATGCTGTCAAAACTTGAGATGTGCCTTCCCAGTTTCTGGTTTTTCGAGCAAACTTCCAGAGACAGAATTGGACTTAATCAAAGTTCTCTCACCTTTAATTTCACAACAGTGTGCCTAACTGGTACTGAATGTAACAACGGAGTTATTGTACTGAAGATCCAGAAGTTTCTCTGTGTTATTCAAACTCAGCAAATGGAAACACAACCCTCACCAGTTATCCTGCTTTCTCTCACTTCATATGATGGCCTGGCATTATACAGAGGTTAGATTGCGTGACATTATAAATGCTTGCTTATAAAGTTGTTGCTGCTGGTGATATCGCTTGACAGTTTCTTTATTTGTACACCACTGTAATGATTTCCCACCACACAGTCATCAGAAAGCACATTTTTCAGAGACACTGCAAACTTCATTATTTTTGCCATTTTTGTGTGTTTCTCTGCTTTGTCAGCAGAGGGAAACAGTTCAGGGAAAATAACTTTGTTAGTTATTGTACAAGACTCCCAGCTACACCACCACTGTTGCAGCCCTGCTGAATTTATACCCCCCACTTCAAATTTTTATTGTTAACACTTCACATACTCTGTCTGTCTTGCTTTCACCCAGCTATTATGGGGTTTGGTCTGCAATGATTTTGTTTGCAAACTGATGATGGAATTCCTTTTCTGTTGACACAGACAACAGAGTTTGTACCTTATTCACATGACAATTACTGCACAACACTGCAGCACGTACTGTTTGTGCTTCCTTTGTTATAAGGGCGTCTGCTTCACTAAACTATACATCCATTGATTTGCTTTGCCACTGCTGGGGCTTTGCTGCTTACACTTTTGCTACTCAGAATAGGACTTTAAAAAAACCATTTCTGCAGCAGCACTCCCATGTAGGATCTGAATCTCCGATTTGGATGTTGGTAATTGCTTTACAGCTAAAAATAAATAGTCAAGCGAAATACAGGAATATTAAAAGTAGAAAAGAATAAGCATTTGCATTTCCAAGTTACATCCCAAAACATTTATCAAGAAGCTCCGCTCATTATTGGAGGAGGCTAATGACAAACTATACATAAATATATGTTACATAATTGCTTTATAAAGTGAAAATGAAAATATCTTTATATATATTTAATATGTAGTAAATTAGAAACAGAAAAAATGAACCAAAAAAGCTTTATTATTTTAGAATTTGAAGCTCTAGTGGCTGTCACCATTAATTCAAGGACATTTTCAATGACACAGACATGTAAAAAAAAAAAGTTTAATATCACACTATGTGGTGTTTGAAAGGAGTGCATATTCAATAAATGTATTTTGATCATACAAGTATTTTTTTATGGTCAAATTACAAGTTAAATTTGCAGAGTAATATACACATAAAACACAAAAGCTAAACACAAAACTTGTGAATTGGAATTGAGCAAGAAAACTCTCTATTCTCTATTCTCCATGTTTACACAATGGGCAACCTTAGTTGTACTGAGTATTTAGGTTAACTAAAGTCCTTATGTGTTGCCCTCTATTTTTGGCTATTTTAAAATATTTTGGGGAGTTGCAAATAAAATGCCTTGGAACCACATGTGGCCTGTGAGCCATGCAGTGAGTAACCAGGCCCCACAAGCTGTGCCAACGTCTTGTGTGCCAAATGTGCAGCAAGAGGGTGGCACGAACAGCATGCCAACGTTAGTCTGCCTGGCTGCCAGGCACTTCTCTTTATCCAATCAGACAGTGCGGCTTGAGTGAGACCCCCATTCTTGTTTCTTTCCACCTCTTCCCAAAGCCATATAACCCTTGCATGAAAAATACAGATGCATGATTTCCTCTCCTGCACGGCATTAGGCCTCCTTAGCGCAATTACCTAGACACTATAACCAGGGGGTGAATGGAGCACAGTGTTTCCTCTTTGTTTCTGCCTCCTGCTGCTCTGTACATCTATTCTTCTATTTTTTTCAAAGACAAAATCACAGGCTAAATGAGCATGCCTCAGTCTCTTTTTTAAGCATTTCATCAGAGTTATAGAAAGATGAGTTTGTCAGAGATGTCTGAGGAAAAAATGCTGTCTGTCTGTGTGTGGCTTTATTGGATATGATGAAGGATGATATTATGGTGGATGTTGCTGCTGCTGCTGTGCCTCTGAGATGAGGAAGGATCCCATTTGTCTCACGCCCGCTTAGTGTAATGTGTCTATCTGTCACTCTCCACAAGACTGGACGTTGGTGTTCATCAAAATAAGCATAATGTCAACACTGTTTCCATTTTTTACTGCTGGTCATTATTGTTAATTTTCTCTTCCGTTGCCACTCTTCAGTCTTCACCACAACCAATCCAGACAATGAGAAACACTGTAGAGATTGCATAATGTCCTGTATTATCTAAAATGACAATGTATAAATGGGAGGGGGAATGGTAACCCAACAATAATCCTGTGATCACAGGATGATTACATGGGAGTGGGGTGCTTAGAAAGAAATAAGTGTACAGCAGCATGAATATATATGTATGTCCTAAGAGTAATTACAGTGAGTAGATGAGATGTGAGTCAATGGGGAGAAGGTGATGTTAGGTACTTGCTGAAAAGATTAAGCTAATGTCAGTACTCTTTTTTATGTCTTCCAGGTTGATGATGCCATGCTTATGTTTGATAAGACTACTAACAGACATAGAGGTAAGTGCAAACCTTCTGTTCTCTTTCGCCCCCATTTTTTCCCTCTGTCTTTCAGAAAGGTGAGAAAATAGTCATTTTATGTCCTTTCCTCATGAGATAACACAGAACAGTTCCATTTCACATGATATTAGGTGTACTATCTGTTCAACAATGGAAGCGTGTCAAAGTAATCAATAAGCTGGTATGGTGTTTAGAATGTTTGAGCGTTAGACGGTGTTTGTGTGTGTGTGTGTGTGTGTGTCAGTGATGATGCTGGTGTGAGTGTTTCAGAGAGGTGCTTAAAGGGTGTAAAGATTGTGAGATGGTGGGCGCTGTGCAGTCAGATAACAGCATCAGATAAGATCCAGGAGAAGCACTGACTTTATCTCATCAGCTCCTTATCTGAGATGAGAGGACATTTCTCTCAAGCAGAGGACTTTCCAAAGACAGGTTTCCTCCCCTGCACCACAATGCGGTGTTAGAGTATTTACGTCTAGGAGTGGGGCTTTTAGACACCATTTAACCAGCAGAAAACAAATATATATCAGGGATGGTCACTTATTTAAAGCCCTGTGCGTTGGTTGATCTCGTCTTTGATTTGTTTTCATACTGTAGGTGTGTTAAAGCAATTTTTCAGGGGTGAACTATCCTCCGGTTTTTACGCTTTTGTGCGTGAGCAGTCGACAGGCACTGACAGGTATTCAACAAGAAAAAGGAGCAGACACTCCTGTGGTTGTCAAAGCAGTCAGCTCACTTGTAGGCAGAGCTGCCATGGCAGCTTCTCTGTGTGCTGGGTGAAAACATATAGATGTAGCTATTTGTTTGCTTTGAGTGACTATTGTTTTCCAGCCACATAAATGTTTAAGTGTTGCCAGCTTATCAGTTTGCGTGAAACTTTCATCTTTCTTTTTCCACTCTATCTGTATCTGCATTAGTCAGTGTGTGTACTGTGTGGGTGTGCAGATAAACTCTTTGAATCTGGTAAACAGTTTCCTAAGTGTGAAACATGTGAACTATAGTGGAAGTGATCTATGGCTTTGAGGGGATTTTGATCTGTAGTGACAGAACCCAGTGTGAGGTCTGCTGTGAGACTAAGGCTTTTCTCTCAGTCTCTCTTATATCTCAGTCTTTACTCTCCTGTCTGCAGCACTGCCTGCCCTCTCTGAAAGGGGCTGGGCGCCACACTTATAAGAGTGTGTGTGTGAGGCGTTTGCCTTTGGGCAGCCAAATGCCCTTCAAATGAAGACAATGATGGAGAAACAGCCTCCTTGGCAAATTTTCTGATGGCAGCGGACATATTTATGTTGAATGTGAATGGGAGATAGAAGACAGGTATGGTTTGTCCACATAGTCTTTTAATATTATGTTCCAGCGGTGCTTTCTTCTTAAAAGCACAACTTATCTTCCAAACGAATAACATATAATATTAAAAATCAATAAGAGAATCTCAATAATTCATCTGAGCCATTGAGGCAACTGTGTAATATTAATGGCTTAGTTGCCCTGTGACCACATAGGAAACGACATTGAATCTAATATCAGTGAAAACTCGTGCCTCGGTCTACTTCAGCGGTGCCTCCAGAGCCAGTGATGGGCATCTGGCAGCTTGCAGTTCAAATCAATTTCCCACCTGTTTTCATTTTATCTTACAGATTGAGTCATGAAAAAATAATTTCAGGGTTTTCTGCAGCGCACAGTCGCTAAAAATAACCTTTTTTTTATTCAACAATTCATACCTCAACTCAAAACAGTCCTTCTAAGACTGAGGTGTCTGCTTCATGATTACAAGCCCCTAAAATAATGGTGCGCTTATAGCACATTGTGCTTTGAAAGTAGCATGGAGAAGAGTGTATTTTTACCTACAACAATTATTTGTCCTGCACACCTGGAATGCTGTCATATCTGCACTTTGAGTGCACAGGATAGCTTACGTATGCAGTTAAATTAGCAGCAGGGACATGGAGGGGGGAGGTGGGGGGAGGGATTCTGGCTGTTTAATTTTACATTTGTGAGGTTAAAAGTCAAAAGGTAAAACTTAAAATGACGTCTTTCAGAGCTTATGCCTTGGCATGCTGTGACTTTACATTTTAAACATTAACTCTGCAGCTTTTATTTTTCTCCGTAGCCTTTTTTTTTTTTTTTTTTTTTTTACTTAAATCTGTTTTGGTATATTACTGGAATGCACTCTATTTTGTTTGGAAGGGTTTATTGTGTATGAAATGCATGATCGGCACTTGATTATGAGTGTGTTTTGTTGGGGGCTGTGGCGAATTGGATAGAGGACAAACGTCACACTCCACTAGTAGCAGCATTGTCCTTCAGACGGTTCCTACGAGCCTGGCGAAGCGACAACCAGAGGAGACTTTCTTTACCCTTCTCCTTTTCTATGTACTTTTTTCCCTCCACTCTATCTCTCTCAGTCATTCAGCCTTATCCGTTCTTCCTTTTCTTTTTAAACAGTCACACTATTTCTTTCTCCACACCATCTCCCCCATCCTGCCTGTCTTTGCCATCTTTCTGTTTCTCTTGTCTTTTTCTTTCTGTCTCTCCTGCTAGAGGACACTGGCTGTAAGCAAAGCTCCTCACAAAGACACACGCTGCACACCATCTCCTTGGCATTTAAAGGAGGAGAATACAGCCAATTGTGTTGGAAATTGAACTCTCTAAAGTCTCCCTTCCCACTGCAGCAGTTCATTGTGGGTGAGTTCAGTGTCTTTGGTGAGCAGCTTGGGCTGTCCAGAGGTTGATGCCAGAGGGCGCCTATTGTTCCATATTCCACTGCAGTGTCCCCTCCACTCCGCCTACCTTCAACCTTCCCTTCTTCCCCTGACATTCATCCTGTGACAGAAAGAGAAAAATTGAGAAAGCTTGCATCGTTTTCACAACATACGTTTTGTTTTTAATCATTTCTTGTGTGTATATTCAGGAGGTCCAGATTCCACTGTGCTGCAAAGCCCAGGCTTAGACAAGGCCACGAGCACATGTCACAGACTGCATATACGTGCCACAGTCATCATCCCCAACACCCTTAACATGACTTCTGGATGACAGGACAAGCTGTGGGGGTGGGAAATGAAAGCTTTTGGAATAGCCCTGAGTCAAAATCATTCTGTCATCCTTTACCACCTCCCGTCCTGCAGACTGACGTGTGATCTATGATCTAAAAGGTGATTTTACTGTCAAACACAATTGGTGGTGCCAAAGAGTGTTTCAGAGGGGAGAAAAATGCCATCCTCAAAACGAGAGGATTGAGGCTTTGATGGAAGAGTGCCAACTATCATCATTCCTTCCAAAAGCATCAGTGTTTAATTTGTGAGAGAAAAGGGTACAGTAGATGATAGATGAATTCTATATCTTACTGCTCACATGTGTCCTTTACGCACTGCTCTGCCACGCAATAATTAACCCTCCCTCTCCACATTACCACTCTCTTCATCAGCACATTTTGCAGTATTACACACATAGACACACACGGGACCTTATATAGCATAGAGATACACTTTGACTGCTTTGACTTGATTATTCTCAAGCAGCCTCCCAGCATCACGCTTAATACACAGTAATCCAAAAAGGATAAGTATATACAAAACAAATGGGAGCTTAGCATTACCAATGCTAAATTACACTTCTACAGTTATAAGTAGCTGATTAATTGGGTCAAAAGTGCATGTCACAGCGACTTTGATTGATGCTCTCCTCAAAATGCACAGATTACAATCCTGTGTCAGCCCCGCACTTTTCATCGTGTGTGAAAGTTTTTAACTTCAAATGTTTTAGGTGGCACACAAACACACACACACACATGCATCATGCACAGTCTCTCTCACCTTTTTTTAATTACAGCATTAAGAAAGCTGATGAAACTCAAGTGTAACTTTCTTTCATATTTCTTTGCAAAAGTTTGTAACCAGACAGCAGCCATTAGTGTAGCATTACACTGACTGTGTGACTGATTGTGAGCCAAATTCCTTCTTTATTTGAATGATGCAAGTAATAGTAATGCGCAACAGTGTTGGGGACCAGAATAAAGAAATGCAGGCTGGATTGATGTAGTCTCACGACTGCTTTTATGAGAGAGAGCCACTGTGTGAGGCATGTATTAGAAGCCATGTTCCTTGAGAAGAAGGGGGTTCTTGGGTTTTGTGTGTGGAAAGGGCCAAGACGGTGTGAATTTGTGTATAGCTCAAAAAAAAATTTTTTTCCTTTTTTTCTGTGGCTTAAAGGGCTGGTTTTCTTCTTGGCAGACAAACAGAAGACTGCATTGTGTGCGTCTGTAATCTCTTTACCTGGATTGGCAGCAAAACTAGCAAGTGCAGCTCAGAGTCAATGTCACACTGAGAAAGCTGCGTTCCAAACAGCCAAATACTGGTTTTGTCTCCATGACACCACGAGTATGGCTAATGGCATCCTTTTTTTTTTCTCCTAATTTGTTTTACTTTTTAACTTCAGTAGGTGAATTTTACAGCTCTTGCATAAACAATTTGGACAGCATGCCGTAGATTTTTCTTACTATAGGATATAATTTTATTCTTCTGCTGTCCTTTTTTTCTATTTTCTTTCTGTGAACTTGTTATACTTTAAAAACTATGCACAAGTCTAGTCCCGAGGTACATAAATTCTTGAAGTCACAGATGGGATTATATGGTGTCATAATACACCAACATTCTGACATAAATTTGTCTCACTGATCTAACTTGGCATGAAGAAAAAAAGTTGGCCTCATTATCTTTACTTCTTTGGCATATTACATAAATTATTTAATAAAAGTCTGCCGCCAGTTTGAGGTCTGTAACCTGGGAAGCAAAGCTGCACCTCCGCAGGTTAACTGTAGCTCGTTGAAAAGCCCCTAGCATTTGATGTCACCACAATGCCTCATCAGCCACCGGTTCTAGGGATTGAACATGGCCGACTGAGCAGAGGATGTCTGTCTGCAAAGTGATTGCTGGCTCATTGACTGAGTAGGAGAGGAGGGGAAAAGGTGGGGGTGGGGAAAGGAAACAAGTACAGTTTGAGTAGAAATGGCAAAAAAAAAATAAATGAAGGGATGAAAAGAAAGGGGTGGGAAGAAGTAGAATGAAGGCATGGTGAGGGCAAAAAAAAAACTGAGAGAAGTAAATAAAGGAAAAGGAGAGTGGCTCAGTGGGAAGCCTCCCCCTGCTGGCTCCTCTGGCTGGAACCTGCTGCCGATGGCTTCAAAAGAGCGCCAGGCAGTCTAGGCCTCTGCTTCTAGCAATTAGAGATCACTCCAGCGGATACCTCCTGGCCAGCCTGCAAATCCCACAAAAATACCCTCTGATTACTACTGTAGGACACAGGCTGTTTACCAAATGGATCTCACACTGCTGAGAGTGAGGTTTGATAAAGCCTTCCTTTGCTCAGGCTCTTTGAGTTATAAAAAAAAAACGGCACTACACAAAATAATTCTAAGATTAATTTATGAAAATAAAAAAAAGAACACTTTTTTTCTTCTTCTTTTTTCTTCTTTTTTGCAAGAATAACACCTGTTTGATCACAAAACAATAAAGAACTGTCAGGACCTTTTTGTTGGTTGATGTGCTCCATGGTGAGTCCCTTTTTTTAGCAACTAATGCTGCTACCACAGAAGTTTTGTTTACAGATCACAGCTCCTCTGTGCTATGACTTCTGAATCAGAGCACTGATGCTGAGTTAAACAGTCAGCTGCTGTGTCTGATTTAACCGATCGACAGCATCCACACCAAGTGGAATCAGATATTCCTGCACTTCTCCTTGCATTGCTCCAGCCTCCAGACAGATTCCTTATTGTATTCGCTCACCTTGACAGACCTGATATTAGCGATTAGTGTGAATGTCATTTAAATGGCAGAGCTAATCATACGCTCTGGGTCTACATCCACCGGAGGGCCCCTCACCTTGGCCTAATCTCAGTGACAAAGGAAATGATGTGTTTAGCCACTCTTAATAACTGCTTTAGCTCATCAGCTCCCAGGCGAGCCGGCTTTATGGCCAACCTGTGCCTCGCCAGGGAGGCGCAGCTTGAAGTAGGAAGCCCGGCCCCTGGCCCTGCATCCTCCTCCTCAGTCTCTTTGTTGTGATCCACATTCTGACATCAGTGACCCTACAGCTTCACCTCAAAAATCAACACCTGTATTGAATTAGCTGTGATTCTGCAGCCAGCAATGAGTCCGATGAGACATACTTGACAGGATGGTGATTAAAGGGTAGAGAATCCTCCTCTTGTCACCTGTCTGTTTTCTCCTGCTCATGGCTGACATCCACCCCTCAATCAATTTTGCTTCAGTTGTGTGTGTGTGTGTGTGTGTGTGTTTGAGAGAGAGAGACAGAGAGAGAGACAGAGAGAGTGTGTTTTAGGCTCATAGACAGGATGGGTTTGTTTTTCAGTTAAAGTCTGCTGTGCTGGCCTGGCATGCACAGCAAAGGGAAAGAGGATGAAGGCAGAATATTGTGGAAGAAAGCCTGTGGTTTTAATATCTTCCCCATGTTTATCTCACCACCGGGAGACAAAACCATGTGCCATTAAAAACATCACCTACTCCCGCTGGTTGGCAGCACACACACCTCTGAAGACATATGAAGGACACTATGAAAGGGGCAAAAATGTAACAAAGCACAAAAAAAGGCACATTTATACATTGAAGCTGTGGTCTGGTTTTACTCATTATTGGTGTTTAGTGGAACTTTCCACAAATATACAGTCCATGGGAGAATTTGTTGTGCATACATTGATTCCAGACTGCATATTTGCTGTATAAATTCTCTGTCATAAAAGAAGAGAAGAAGTTATTTGAACAAAAATAGGCAAACATCTTTGGCCTCAGCTGCTATGGGGATTCAGTCTCTTCAGGAAATGAAAATGCCAGCTTGGAATTGTCATTATATTGAGAGTTAGCCAACCTTTGACCTTGTAATACCCCTGCAGCTTCTCAATTTGTGACCCGCTGGATGCTCTAAGAAAGTGAAACCATCGGGGAGGATCTACTGCTCACATCATCATTCTCAGAACACCTAATAGTGGATTTACCAAGGTTAAACCCCCTGTGAGATTGCAGACACCGTGACCTGGAATACTGAGTTTACATCTGCTCACACACAAATACACACATGCTCACAGACACAACATATGATTCGACGAAGAAGCTTGTTGTGAAATGACACCTTATACGTACAAACTCAGCTTAATCTGGATAATACGTAGCTATTACAAAGCACTATATTTGAACAGTTAAAAAAAATGCCGGATTATTGTTAGTTCACATGATGCTGTTACAGAAACAGGCAAGAGAAGTTGAAGCCTTCCTCTCTATTGTCATCTGTATTCACAGCTTGATTGGTGCCTACCCAGGCATCTTACAGCTGAGCGCAGCACATGAGGGAATTAACCAAATGTCTCTTGTGCAGCGATAGTAAAATATGTTGCTTGTAGTCTTAGTGAGATTTAAAAAAGAAACATGCTGATCCACATGGTGTGTTTGTGTGGACAGGTGTGTTTTTGATAGCCGTCACACCCACACATGCACTACAGATAGACTGGTACTCCCCACTGTTGCAGGATAGTTTCTCATTCTGCAGATTTTTTCTACAATTGATTTGAGTAATTATGAGATGTATGTGCTTATCTATCATATTATACATCTGTACTTCACACAAGTAGTAGTTTATATACAGTAAAATATTTACTGTCATAAAGCCATATAGTGTCCTGCTTCCTGTAACGTTCTTCTCGAGAGGAGCTTCTCAGCACAACTTTTTAAGTGTTTTTTTTTTTTTTTTTTTTTTTTTTTTTTTTCTTTTTTTGTCCCAACAAACAACGGAACCAACCTAAAAACCCAACCAACCGCTAAAACCAAACAAACCACCT
>JBAMHW010000017.1:6156525-6172151 GCA_037177495.1 Rhadinocentrus ornatus
TGGAAGAAAACAAGGTAGTGTCCTGCTTTTTTTAACTTTCTTTTTGGGAGGAGCTTCTCGCCACAGTTTTTTGGGTTTTTTTTTTTTTTTTTTTTTTTTTTTTTGTCTTTTGTGGTCCGGATACACACTGGCCCACACTGAAAATCACAATCAGCTGCTGAGCTAGAGCAATCACTTCTCACAGAGAGATTGCCAGTTGAATTAGATTACATCACCTCAGGTCCAGGCATCTAATCTTAGATTAAAGTGAAAAAGAACAATCTGTGGTTTCTTTCTTACATTTTCATTTTGTTCTTTATCTTTCATGCATTCTGGGTCCAACTGAGTGCCCCGTGCCATTTGAAGTGTTTAACCAACATGCAAGCGCCCCAATTTCAAAGCACTTCCTCCACCTCTGTTCTATACTTGCACGTGGTTATTATGTTTGATGTGTATTTGACCAACTTTTTATTTTTTTATTTTAAAACCATCATTCCCCAACTTGCTGCTGATTGGCCTCCCACCGCCCTGCTGGTTTACCACTTAAACAGTTGTAAGAGTCTTTTTTGAAGTGGAAGAGCTTTTTATACAGAGGCAGCCAAGACAATCATAGCACTGCGGGGGTACATCCTGGCTTTGACTGGAGCTGTTGCCAGACAAGACAGACTTGCTGATGCACTTTTTGTCTGTGTGTGTTTGTGTGTGTCTTGCAGTAAAATGCAGCAAAATGAGCAATTTTATTTGCAGTCATGAAAAATGAGGCATCTGTAATAACCAACAGCTCAGAAGGGGCACATTGCGTCTGTCCCCATATTCAGCAGCAGCCTTCATGCTGCTATATATATTAGTTAGAAACAGGAACTTGACATGTCTGAAAATGGCCCACAAACACACTGAGACCATTACCTGACCATTACATCTGACAGACAATGAAGATGCATTTGAGTATGGCCAGCTCCTTTACATAAATCACAACTAGAGATGTTTCTGTTTCTCCCCCATCTCACAGCTGCTGTGTGATGACGTGATAATGTGTGTATTGTGTGTGTGAGTACGCCCTCACCCCCTATTAAGGGTTGCCTAGCCAAGCGTAAGTGTCAGGGTGGGGATGCCTGGCTCATTAGGTACTATGGCAGGATAATGTATGAACAGCCCTCATGAATGTTCACACAGGTAGAGAAAGTGAGCAAGAGGGGAAAGAAAGAGGGAGGCAGCCATTGTTCTTTCTCTTCTGTCTTCTCCGTCTCTCCCCGCTCCCCACTCCTCTCCTCCTCTATCCAATCCCAGTTTTATCTTTTGTGTATGTGCGCGCCTGGGGATATTTAGGCTCCCCAGTCACATTATGCCCTGTTTTTTGATGCAGAGCTGCCACTTCATGGGTTTATACCATTTATTCCTAAATTAATTTATTTATTGGTTTATTAGATTTAATTCATCGCATCTTGCATGATGCTTGTTTTGCGGCTCTGTTGCTCGATTGACAGGTTGCCAGTCATGGTAAGATTCCATATCCCATCGGCGTCATGCAGCAGCACGTTGCTAATTGAGTTGAATGCGTAGCTCGTCTCTCCTCAGTGAATCCATCTGTCGCCGTCTTGTCATCAGTTTGTTCGCACTTGACAGGTTCCAAGCCTGTCTTTGTGTGTTTAACTGTGCACTTCTGTGTAGGTGTGCTCTGCTTTTTAATTCATGCAAGTGGATGTGTACGGTTGTGTTTGTGTGTGTTACAATGCTATATAAAATGGGCGGCTGCCTAGAGGCCCATTCTCTGTATTACATGTCTTGCCCAACTGTAAATTCCCAGAGACATTAGGCCCTTAGCCAGCTACAGTCTCTGTAAAGTATTCTCCAAATACACACTTATTTAAATGCAAACATAGTAGCTAGGGTTACATGCATGGGTGCATCATATAATGATTTGATTTAAATCAAACATTATAGAGGTCATGTTTGACATCTGATGTCATTATTTATGGGCTGTTGCTTCTAAACCTGAAATAAAACTAGCATGCAGAACTGTGCAAAAGTCCCGAGCTACCCCTTATTCCTTTATATTTTCCTTCTAGGGAGTCGGAGTTTCTTGTAATTTTTTTTAAATTGGTCTTGAGCAACAGTTATGAAAACTTTCTGAAGGTCTCTCAAAGTATTTCTTTTGACATTTACTGTTTTCACCAACCGTGGTTCATGTCTTGTACCTATTTTCAGAGATGTTTGGCCGTTTCACACTGACCTATGAATAAAAGCACCTAACTTGAAGAATGAACCATTCAGCATGTATACATGATATTAGAAAACAAAACCTTGTTATTGTACTAGTCCAACATAAACAGGTGTTAAGGACACATAAAAAGCACAAAGCATTGACTAATAACACAATTGTAAAGTTACTGATTCCCAAGGCCTTTATTTTGACATTACTTTTGCACTGTGAAGGTTTTTATTTTGGCACTCAGAAAATTGACTGTATCCAAATAAAGGATTTTTGCATCTAAAAAAACATTTTGTTGCACTGCAAGGCTTCAGAACCCTCATAATTAAGTGCCTAGCTGGAATGGGAACATGTTTTTTTTTTTATTTTGACTATCTTATCACTGTATTCTCTTGCATGTTTTGCTTTTATTAAGTGTTTTAATGCATTACTTCAGTAACAGTTCACCTAAGACCTGAACTTTATGCTGTAAGGAATCAAAGCTATGTTTCTTATATTAACCCTTTATTTGAAAAAAAACTTATATTTTCCTGTGTCAAATGTTACATTAGTGCATGTATGCGTTCACATGTTTAATTGCGAAGACACTAACGCTTCACTTGTGCCTGTAAGAGATCATGTGTTGTATTTCTCCTCATCCTCATCTTACAGTGTTTTCTGAAATAAGGCTAAGGAAGATTAAAGATGTTTAACAAAGGAAAAATACAAATTAACAATAAATATAATTAAACACCATAAAACACCAGTAAGCTTCACCATTGTCTGACTAGGGTTCACTACACTAGAACTTTTTAAATTTATATATAAATATTTTTGCAATAGGAACTCAAATAGCTTTTGCATTTACAGACTAAACTCAAATGGACCTGAACACACCACAGATGCTGCAAAATTCCCTGTTTTTGCATATATTTTCTATATGCAAAAACATACACTACAGCTGCTCCCATTCACATAATTTAATGTTTATTTTGCAGATGCCTAAAGAAATTGTGATTAAGACATAGCCGATTTAGACTGCATGTCATCTTGCAGTTGTGTAAAGCATCTCCAAACCACAGCTTTGTTCCATTTAAATCCTTTTTTTATCATTTTAGCATCATCTGCCAAAAAAGTAACTTAAGGACAACATCTTTGCACCGAATTTGACTTTACAAGTTAAATTAACTTCTACTGAGAAAGGTAAAAGCGGCAGAAGTCCACATAGCTAAAATACTGGCCATCCCTTTGTAAATGAGTGCTAATAACATCCTGTTACAGACCATTTTTTGTTGCATCTACAAAAAAAGTGCCATAAATCATACTTTAAAATACCACTAATGCACCAACAAAGTGGTAATAGATTAAAAACCTGCAGTAGATAGAAGGATGACTGTAAAAAAAAAAACACACATTCAAGGAAGGCAAATGAGGGAAAAGGCCAAGGGATGCCAAATGACACAAAAACTGGGATGAAAAGCCGTGGCAACAGGTCTTATGGAGTGATGAATCCTCCCCAGAGCCTGGATCTCAACATTAAGCAGTGTGGGATCATCTTGACAGAGAAAGGAATCATTCCAGCTTTGGAAAATCCTTTAATAAACCTGGAGAGCTATTCCTGAAGACTACTTAATGAAAATTAAAGAAAGCTTGTCTGCCTTGAAAGTTTGGTTCAGGTTGAAGAATAAATATCCTCATACGAAACACTGACATTTAAGCTCATTAGCATGGTGCAAATTTAGTATTTGTCTTGCATACTGTATTTCCATTTACACTTGCACACTTTTAAATAAGTCACCATACCTATTTCCTGTTTTTCTAACACATTTCTGTTGCCTTTTTGTGGGTTTTCCATCAGGCAGCTGGACAGAGAAAGGTTTACCTTGTGGTTGTTTGTCTTTATTTGTGTATAAATCACATGGTGTTTCCTTTAGTCTTGATCTATACCGGGCTCATGCTGAAAGCGAATGAACTTAAAAGAGAGTGTGTCTGTGTGGTGTGTTCCCTCCATCAGTAGAAAGATGACGTCTACTGTGTTTCTCCGCCTCACCTTCATCACTGTCTTTCATCGCTACTGCCAGCACAGCTCTGTTCCCTCAAAGTTGTGTGAGAGAAAGATAGAAAGAGAGACATAAAATGAATGTGTGTGAGGAGGAGAAGGTGTACGTTCCTGTGTACGTTGATGGCACTTCACACAGCCGTGTGTGTCCTGGCTTTGATACAGTACAAGCATGCTGTAAGATTTAGGCGAATAAAGACAGTGCGCTGTTTGAAATCGGAGGTTCACTTCACTTCTGTGTCAGCACGCTTGGGGAGGGATTCTGTCTCGAGGAGCGCCTTGAATATTTTGTAGGCCCTGAGTGTTTCTCTATACCTCCAGAGGCAGCTTTGCTGTCTGTCTGTGTGTACGTGTTTCTCTGTTTGTGTACTTATAACATGTGGGAACCTGCTCCTCACGCACTACAAATGAGCAGCTGCCTTATCATCAATCCCACCTTTCATGCTTTTGTGAGCTTTATTATAACTGATACTCACATATACTCTGAGGGTCGCGCACGTGCGTGCATGAGCTTATGCCAACATACATTAAACCACGTGCGCAACCCTTTTTCCAAAGTGCCACACTTGAAAAGCAGTTGCATCAAAGGAGGCTGTGTCTCATCTCACTTTATCTCCGTCATCTTTTCCTCGCTTACTTTTTCTCGCCTCTGTCACTTCACACGTTTTTTTTTTCCTTTTGCTCATTCTCTTGTGCTTCTCCCTCTTTGTTTCCCACCTATTCTCTTTCTCACCTTTGCCTCTCTGTGCTCTACTTACCTGGCAGGGAGATTCTCCCAAAGAAAAGTGATGTTTTTTTTTTATTATTATTTTATATTCATCACCTATTTTAAGACAGTTCACTTCATTTTAAATGTAGCCTCACAGGATCCATATTACAGGTTCTTCTATGTCCACCACAGTGAAAAACCCAGTCCCACCCCCACCCAATCCATCAGACAGCAGCCAGCCTCACCAACTCCTGCCTCATTTCTCATAAATTAGTCTTACCTCTCACACACTTTCCTTTTGTTTCTTGCTCTTACTCATTCCATTCTCCACATGCCCTCTACCGCCTTCCATCTCTCTCTGGTCCTCACATTTCATTTTTCTTCCTACAAATGCCACCCAGCAGTCCCTTAAGAAATGTCATTTCTGTCTTCTCCTTTTGTTCTGTAATTTCTCCGTGTCCCCCCTTTTCTCTCGAGAATTCATTTATCGTTTGGTGTTCTTCTGTCCCCCAGCTCTGATCTCTCAGTCTCCTTCCCTGCCTGTCTCTGTCTTTGTCTCTGACACTCACCTGCTCCCTTTTTCTTATTTTTTGTCTCTTTTCCTCACTCAACCCCAAAGTTATTTCATTCATTTCTAAAATCTGATATTTGTCATGAATGTTAGGTGATTTATTTTCCAAATTGTGGTAATAAAAGAAGACAAATAGGTTTGATATGATAAAGGCTGTGTTTATGTGAACCCTGGGGCATGTGCAGATGCCCCCCACAAAGAGGGCCAGGGGCATATTTATTCTGTTTAGGTGCGACTGGCTCACCTGCAGTGCTCTTGGACCTTGGATTGGATTTGAAAGAATACATTATCATACATTACTCATGGGCTTGTTAGCCATTTTACTATTATAATCCAAGACATGAATACACCAACCCTCAGCAAAGAGCAGATCATGTCTCTTCCTATTAGGCTTGACTCGTTGAGGATCCAAAAACCTCGCTTAAAACTTGACTTTTTTTTTCAATAAGACTGAATTGTTGTGTGCCTAACATGCTTGTGGGACTATTTGTCAAAATCAGGCAACTATTTAGAGAGAATTTAATTTATTAAATCCACCATGTTGAACATTTATTTATTAAGTATGTACCAATAACTTTTACAAAGTTTTAATAACTTCAAACGCGTCTAGAATACATGTAGCTAGAGATGGTTTTGAAATCTATTTCAAAAGAAAAATGGAACTTTTGCTATGTAGAGTGGCAGAGAAGTGCTTGCAAAGGGCTGCTCTTTTTGTTATCAGCATAGAAAGGACAAAAAAACAATCAATCTTTGAGTAAAAGAGTATTTTTTCTCTGTCAGCTTGTGATTCTGTGAAACACTTAAGAGTTACTTTTATTGTGTCAAAGCAGTAATTAAAGTACTTTTTTTTTCTGCTGGAGTTTAAAAATGGTTGGTCAAGAGTGCTAATTAGCATCTATGCTCACTTTGCTTAGCCAGCAAGCAGAGAAGTCATTTTAACCCACAGCAACTGCCAGTTATCTTTCTCTCTGTTATTTGTGAGATAATCCCTGTCACAGACAGGCACCAGCTCCAGCTTTGGGGGTTGAGAGAAAATTGGTAAGATGTATCACAGAAATTCAATGCTTCAAATGTGATTCTGATTCTTGTGTGCAGGCTAAACCGTCTCGCACATGCTCCCAAGTGGTCGGAGAACCAATTTGTTAGGCCGCTGACAACAGACAACCAGGCTATATGAGAACACACAGACCTTATCTCAGATGTTAAAATACATTTGTCAGGTTTGTGTGGGCCAAATTTATATATGTTCAGCTGACCAGTATCTTCTTTCAGTTGCTTTTTTTCTTTTTTCTTTCTTTTAAAAAGAAACCTCCATTACATTTGTAGTTATGCTTTAAATTTGCGAGCTGTTATTTCTTTTTTTTGTTTCTGTTTGTGTTAACATATCTGAGAAGCAGACAGCTTAAGGATTTAGATTTAATCTCAAATATGTGATTTGGATCTAAATTTTCATGTTTGCCATCACTTAGATGCACTTTATGATTTTGAACATTTTTGGACCTTGAACTTGGCTTTCCAGAACGCTATATGGGTCGTCACATTGCGCGTTCGCTCTCCGTTTCTGAGTCAATTTTTGTCAAACCAGAAGTGACTCTTCCCTGGTGGATCTCAATGCAAAGATTCCACTTGAGAGCACTTCGCTGGCGTGCAGGCGTGCAGGCACTTGTGTTCCATCAATATGCTAATAATATCATCCGCAATATCCAGAGCAATATTATTGTAGTGCTAATTGGTGAAAAAAATTGTTGATGGGAGCACCTGCCCACCCCACTACTCAATTATTTTTAATTACAATGGCTCTAATAAAAGGGAACAAATTGTGTAATGATCAATGTTTCGTCAATGAGGTGACAGTTTTGCTCTTGTTGGCTTCAGCACAGCCATGTGTGGCTCATTTAGATGAGAGAGATACTTGTTTGACTCTAGAAGAGCTCCCTAAATGTTGACCCTGAGGAGAGGGACTTCTTCTTTGATTTTATGCAGCATGATTTATTCATCACACCACATGTCTGTTGAAGTGGTCTTTGGGCAGATCACATGTGATGTAAGTGTGCCACACATTGTGGTTTAAACTTAAACAAGGTTGCTTTGTCATTTTAATTAAAAAGAAGAGAATATGTTTGATATCATTGATTATAGCAGCACAAAAAAAACAACAACAACTGTGTAACAGTGGTCAGTTAGAGAAAGCAATTAATATCTTCTTTTTTGGAAGTTCTTCCAGTTGCATGTCAGTTTTTCTAGCTGCCTTCAAAGTGGTAATGTTCACTGGCTTTTGCCCCCAGGGACTGCTCCATCTTATTAACTTGTCTTAGGAGATGGGGCTGCTGTGCAACCTACTTTAGTTCCTGCAGGGGTGGAGAAAGACCTCCAAGCCCTGTGCTATCTTCTTTTGACCCAAACATTCCCTGCTCACTCTAAGTCTTTGTATTCAGATGTGGGTGAGAAAGTGTGAACTTGCATATTATCTGACACAAGAAGGGAATAGTTTAGCAGTCAGAGAGACAGTGATGAAATATAATCACTTTATGAGGAATATATCTGTAGTCAGAGGCTGCATTTGAATGCACAAAAATGTTCATGTGAAATAAAAGTGGGCAATTCGGTAAAAGAAAAAGCAGTTAGCAAGGAAGGATGCACCAGCTGAACTGTTCTTCTGATACAGAAGCAACAGTTTAAAAACTGTATATCTCACTGCATGCAATTACTTTTATACTGTGCCTTTAAATCTGTTTTGCTAGTATGCTTTGACTCAATCACTGGGGCAGTCATCCATTTCTGCAGCTTATAGTTGTCCTTGGTTCCTCTGGAGTTTATCTAACCAGATGATATTATGTTGCATGCTCCCAATCACTCACATTCTCTGGTAAGAGGATGCTTTCAAGCTTCACCTTAGCTTCCTGTAAGCTGTTGTCATGGCTGGGCTGGCTTAATATAAAGGGAAGAGACAAGCAACATAGGACGAACACAATAATTGCCCAAAAAACTCAATTGGTTATCAAAATTTAATCCTTTCAGCAGATGCTCTTAGTTGTGTCATGAGGCAGTTTTTACATTGGTTTATGTTTGAATATTTTTCATTGTGCCACTTCTAATAAAGCACAAAATTATCCGGTACTCTTATTGAAGTAGCGTTTTCATGAGCAGGAGGAAGACAAATGGCAGATGTCTGCAGCACTGCCTGTTAATTTTCTGCGCAAGAAGAATCACTGATGTAACCAACTAAATGAAAAATAACATTGGATTTGAACAAGCAAAATATAATAGCGAGTTCTCTCACGGCTGTTTATTTAATGTTGAGCTGAGTCTGTATCTGCTGAGAAAATCAATCTTAAAAAGATTTGCCGAATGTAGACAAATTAGCCAGCAGAAATTAGGCAGTGCATATTCATTATGCTCAGCTCTCAGAGGAATTCAGCATACACTGCAGTGTCTTTACCATTTAAATGCACTATCATAAATGCAATCATGTATTTTATCTAAAATCCTCTGAGGGCAATAAACTCTGTCTCTTACTATTACATAGTATATGCACAGACTTAACTATTAAGAAATGGTATTATTTGAAATCTGAGCAGAAATATTCCATCATTTCAGTTAGCTTAACCTCACTTTGAGCCTCTTTTAGCTCGTTTTTCAAGCCACTTCTTGTCCCACTCATGTTCCTGTGTTATTGTCCTGTCTTTCATGCATCAATAGATGGATTATTATACATCCCTATTCGTAATTGGAGGGCAGGTTAGACAAGAGGATAATTAAAATAGTGTGTTGCTCCTCCATCTATTTTCTGTTGCTGCCTTGATGCGTGCCTCTGTATATTTCTGTGCCCTCCTTTGTCCTCCAAGCTAATATTGTTGATGTGGCACTTACTGAGGACACACAGCACAGACTTGCTGACAAACATAGACTAACACTTCCACATGCACACAGTTATTGTCTACAGGAGTGGATTCTGCACCGTTGCACACTTAATGTACAGTAAACTGTAATGTTACTCACTGCTGAATTTGTTTTGTGTGGAAAATGTGACTTGAGTGAAATATTGAAGGTATTTCTCTTAATGGAAATTATAAATCTTTTAAATCATCAGGTAACTGTTTTTATGCTTTCACATATCCACTTTTATTGGGCCCTATTAAATTTCTGACCAGAAGTAATTTATAGAAGTTTAAGCAATATATTTTCACTAATATTAAGCTAGATTATATTAGAAGTGACAGAATGATCCTTTCTCACACTAACATTCATGTCCTCATCAGCCTTGCTCCTTGTCCCCTCTGCCACTTACTGAACAGGCGGTGAAATTGGACGCCACATCAAGTTTATTTAGCTGCCCTTAAATTTGGAGAGCCCTCTGCACTCCGACCATCACCACCATAACGCAGACTGCAGAGATTTTTCTTGCCTGTGTCTCTGACAGAGAGGGAAAGTCCACGATGCTGCCAGTGAACGTTGGGATTTATCCATAAAAGACCTACCCATTTGTCTAGGTTTGTTAGATAAATGTTCCTCAAAGTGTTTAGAAGCTGTACCTAAAAACATAGTTGGCCATACAGTAATTTCTTTTTCCTCTTGCATCATCATGTATTGACTTCATGTGCATATCGTTGAGGGGGTGCATGACGGTTTGTCTACTGTATGCAATTTTTTTGTTGGTTGTTTTATGTTGTATCATGCAATGTCTTCTACCTTTTGGAATTTTAGCAAACTTGCTTGCAGACTGGACAGATGGTTTCATGTTCTACTGCATTCTCTACTTCTATTTCTAAAGTCAAAACTGGAAAATGTAACATCGAGACTAATAGATATATTTAATTAGTTCTGTACCATTTTGGCTATAGGCTTAATCTTGGTGTTTATAATTAGTAAAACCATGATTTTGCTGTTATCGGTAAGTACGGTTACATGCTCAGTTGAGTCGAGCTTCGAAGTTTAACCTGCTCATTTAAGTGAACAATTGTCCTTTTCTACGTATAGATGTAAGGACAATAGCTGGCTTATTCCCCAAAGTATAATGTTGAAGACAGTTTTCAGTGGGTATGTTTTGCATTTGATTTAAAAAAAGCACACATTGTCACAAACTGAAGCTAAAACCTAAAACATTTGCATTACTTTGGGTCAGATGTTTCCGATGCTGTGCCATAACCCCCAAATCTAATTTTAGCTAGACATAACCACAAAAGATATTCCTTTTCTCAGAAAGCTCACAGTAGCGGTAAGATATTACTAGAGCTCAGACAAAGGGCAAAATTGCATAGGCTGACAGGTTGGGATCCCAGCTGGCAAAAGCTAACCATACTTAGATAGTAGTACTGCCTCAAGCAAAAGGAAAATTGGAATGACTGTGGCAAAGTCATGGATGCCACAACCAAGGCGTGAGCAGGGAGCCATGTGTTTGTTTCCATGAGTCTGGAGGCCAGTTCTCATTATAGTAGCTGGTAAAATATTACAGTTCAGCTGACACCATCTAAGTGAATTGTCCAGAGCAGTCTTGACAGCTAGTGGATGGCAGAGCTAGATTATGATGGATGATGACAACAGGGGTGGTGCACAAGGAGCATTGATGTGTTTTGTTGCTCATGCAAGAACTAATATGTACATCTAATGTGGGCCAGTTTGGGTGATGGTGTGCAAACACACACACACAAATTGGAGTCTGATGGTTCTGTTAAAATGTTGTGTAAAATAATATTGCAATTTTTCATACCTACAGAATTCATTCAGGGCCTTTTCTCTGCCTGTCTCGCTGCCCTACAAGCTTTTTAAAAGCAGTGTAGAAAGAAAAAGAGTCATTACTGTTGCATACCACTCTATATTAGATTGTGATATTACTCTTGTGTTATTCATGCTTGCTGGTAGAATTCAATTCTTTCTTGTTTTCCTATCAGTAGAGTTTTATTTCACTAACATGAATAATTCCCTTGGCAAGTAGAAAATTAAGCGGCTTATTGATGAAAACTTGTTTGCGGCCCCTCCATTGCACCAGTTTCCTTTCTTTTCCAAATGAAAAGGCAATATAACATTTTCAAAGGCAACATAAAAGCTCTGAAAAGATTTTGCCTGTTTTTCTTAATAGAAATAGAGCAGCTGCACAAGAACTCTCACCACCACATTAAGTTTTACATTTTCAGAGGCCAGACAGTCTATTATGCAACTAGTGTGTTATTTGATCAGAAGTTTAGAGAGACTTTTTTTTAAATAAATAAAAAAAAAATTACAACTTCTGTAGGACACGGATGCTGAAACTATATACATACCAAAGTTTCTATTTACTTTAAAGAGCTAAATGAATGATTAACGGTTTTTTTAATTCAATTACTTGTAACGTCTCAGAACCTAAACAATTTCTTCGACTGCATTTGATGTGATCGGACTTGGCAGGTCAGACCAAATCATTAGGAACTGCCAGCTGATGACACTTTCACAACTTGATCAATTCTTTACTATTCAAAGCTTGTGGAAACGATCAACAGCCACAGACTCCTCAAGCAAATGACTAAGAAGCTGAAAATAAAGCTGATCGATGCCTAAAAAGCAGTGGAAGGCTATAAAGAGTTATCAAAGTGCTTCCAGCTTGCAATTTCAAGTGTCTGAAATATCATTAAGAACCGGCAGCTAAGGGGAGCTGTATAAGTCAAGACAACATCTGGAAGACCATGATAACTTTCAGATAAAACTGCTCGACGGAGAGGGAAAGCAGAACCCCCATGTGACTACAAAAGGACCCGCAGGAAGGTTTAGCTGACACAGGAGTGGTAGTGCATGGTTCCGTGGTGCAGTTTGTGCACAAACACCGTCTGCATGAGGGCATCACAAAAAAAGAAAGCTTTTCTACGACCTCATCACAAAAGTCTGTAGTCTGCACAGCAGCATCTGAATTAGTCAGAGCTGAGATAGAGGTAAATTAAGGAGGTTGAATAACCAAAATGCATGTCAGGAATATGTGATATTTGGATAAAAGAACACGCTGACAACTGTTAAATATAGAGGGGCAACATTATCTGTTGTATTCTGGCATGTGGGGAACTAATTAGTTTATTTTTACTTATGAACAGCAGATTCTGGATGCAAATGCTTCGCAGTCAGTGAAGAAACTAAGAAGAAATTGGGCTTGCTTTGACGCAATGATCTACTATAAAGCTTATGATTTACTGTGAAGTCCCTCAAGACACCTTGTGGAAGAAAACTGCTTCAAAATGTTTTAAGAGTGGGAAGGGAGCTCAGAATGTGTGAAGCTGAATAAATAAAACACAACAATCACTGTTTGGAACATAAGACGATATAAACATGTAGGGACAAATGACAGAATTGTCTTTCTCCTGCTCTTCTTCGGAGCAGATGGGGGAAGAAGAACACTTCATCCCCAGGTTCACCGGTCCTTTGGCTTCTTCTGGTGTTGAAAATTCATCTCCCAGTAGTCACTCTAGCTTCTGGGTTATTGCCCATTCTCCTTCCCTCTTGTCCTCCCTCCAAAAACTGAATCATTCACTCATTCGCTCTCTCTCATCCACTCTACTCTTCCCATTTGGCCACCAGGGAGGTGTGTGGCACTGGAGCAAGCATTATTGATAGAGCATCTGTTTAGACATGGTGGAGGATCTGTGGCATGTGGGCAAGCAGCTGGGGGTTTGAGCAGGGGAGACATTATGTCATATTACATATCTTGAGTTGTCTCGTTCACTTGTATCTATGCCCATTTCACAGGCACGCGGTCCCACAGACACTCAGAAAAACAAACATGCCACCAGCATTCCCATAGTAATTACTGAGGTTTCTGAAATACTTGAAAATGTGAATCCAGCCTCTTAGCAAGGATGTTCTAAATAATTTATTGACAATGTTCTGAAAGTTGTCTAATGTCTCTGCTGTGTAGCAGCTGTTACAGAAATCAGTTTCCGAGGCAATTTCAGACCAGAGAGCTAGAGGCGAATATGTTGGCATCATGCATTTGTTGGGGCAGCCAGACAGACTGAGCACCCTATCCAGATAATCACCACACATCTCTTCTAGATGGCCAAACTTATCAAAGCTCACGCAGCTTACTGCCAGTAGATTTCCATCCTTGGCAGCTGATTAAACAGAGGATTTTATGGTATTTTAAACTATACAGACTGTGTCTTTTTATGATGTCACTTTGTGACCCCACTCTGGCAATCTTTTCATCAGTTTTTCACGTTTCTTTGCTTTCATCACACATAGTTTAAAATTCTAATAAGCCTCTAACACTGAAAACACTAGTGAAATGACTAAAATCAGTTTTTTTGTGTAGAAGACAAAGAAAGTAAAGGGAAAGTTAGATATTTTTCTTAAGGTTGTACAGGCCAAAGCCAAAGTAAACAAGCACAACTGAAGGCAGTATGTGATCAAATATAATTGGCTTTGCAAACCCATATATGTACAGAGTAACAGCCAGAAATAGTTGTAGTTTACCCAAGGCTACAGTAGTAGCCTCAAATGTCTCGTCCTTGTTGTCATTAAGTACCCCCCCCCCCCCCCACCACCACCACCACCACACACACACACACACACACACACAAATTTTACACAAAGGTCTGTTTTTTGGGGAGCTTACATAACATATGGCAAGCAGCACAAGTGTTGTAGCTGATAAATGTAGAAAAATAAGTGTCCGAATGTCGTTAAGGATGGTGGAAATGGAGAGTTTGCTTTCACTAACAATCAGCAACTTTATCATTTTCAGTCTGTACATTTAAAAAAATGAGCAAAGATAACATTAACACTGTTTAATATTATGTATTTCGTTTTTTGATATTCATGTTTTTTAAGGTTTTTAAAATTCCTGTTTGCACATATTGTGTTAACTAGTAGTAGAAATTCCAGTATTAAAAACTTTATAAGTAGATTGTGACTGTCACCAGATAACATCTACATACATTATAGGCCCCAGAGGCATATGTTGTACTTTTCTGTTGCAACTCCATCGTTTGACGTTATCCCGTTTTATCATGAGGTCTGTTTGGAAATATATTAATGCCCAGTGGTTGTTCTTGCCATTTTCCTGTTTTCTGTTGCCTTAGATTATCATAATCAATTCCCTTTGAGAAATTAACATACCTGAGCTGTTTTATGCCTGCTGAGCTTTGTGAGTCATTGTTTTCTGCTCAGAGATTAGATTTGACTTGTAATCAAAGATGAATAGTTTCTTTTGCATTTGGACTCTTCTACACATTTTTGTGAAACCCCCATTCCCCCGAGACTAAACAAATTAAAAATGATAAGGGGCTCAACATAGATGGAGAAGAGAAGAAAGTGCTGTGAGAAAGAAAAAACATTTGTCTTTTTATGTTCTACCGGTGGTCATTCAACTAGCCTCTTTATTTAAATTGTAATGTGAAGCCAACTTAACAGGCGTGGTGAATCAGCCCCAGCAGAAAGGGAGACTTCAAAAAGGCTGTTGTGTTTTCAGGCACTGGGAGTTTATCTGGATCTTTCCTCCTGTCGTCTTTCACCGATTGAGCAACAGGATAACCCTTCAGTGTTGGACTGTAATTAATTAGGTTTGATAAATTACACCACTTCTAGGAAGCCCAGGCATATGCACACTAACAAGTACATGTGCATGTGTGTGTCATCTCACAAGACATGTCTTATCATGGATGTTGATACTTTAAGTGTTTTATGTGACATATCTTGTTCTTTATGAAATAATGTTAATGACTCACCCTACCGTTGGGGGTAATTTTTCAATAAATGAGACCATTTCTGAAAATACCCATGCTCCTTTTCCACATCTACATATCCATCAGGTGTGCAAAACAGACTGTGACCTAATGGTTACTGTGAACTGCTGGTGGCCTCTGGGATTGGGGCACATGTTACAAACACTGTACATTGGCTCATGTCTATGTGATATCTAGTAGAACCTTTAGAACCATCATGTTTTTTCTTATTTGTCTTTGTTTTATCAAGAACCATTTTATTGAGAATATTTTAAGCTGTATTGCCTGAAGGTCAGAATAATAGATTAGATAGGTTAGATAGATAGATCTATTCTAAAAAAAATAAATAAATAAATAACTAAATTTGTAGATATATTTATTTGTATTTAATTACTTTTCTAAATCCGTGCAATATCGTACTGCAATGTAAATACACATAT
>JBAMHW010000017.1:6174752-6192687 GCA_037177495.1 Rhadinocentrus ornatus
TATATATATCTTTACATTTGAGAGGGTCTGCCTCTCTGAAATACTCCTTTTATACCCAGTCGTACAACATCTGTGTTCACATTATGTAGATATTTCTCAGACTTTCGTATTGATGGAGAACAGGAAACAACAGGTCAGTGATCACAGAAAAGAATTAGCACAGCTAATTCGTGTTCTGAAATACCTTTCAGGTCACGTCAGCACACACAGCTTAAAGCTTGGTTATATGTTTTATTATGCAGCAAAACGTTTAACAAACACATCTTAATCAATGCTCAATATTGATAAATGTATGCTGCCATTAACCTCAGACAATCACAGGGACTATTGAGGCTATAGCAAAATATTGTACTGAACTCTGAAGAAGCTGACTCTTACTTTTTGCATTAGCGATGAATTTTTAAACCACAAGTCACATTTTCTAATAATGTATTATTATTTTTTCAATAACTATATTTTAAATCCCGGCATTTGCAGTTTGCAAGTGTATCATTAAGTCATAATAAATGTATTGATTTCACTTCATGAAATCTTATTGTTCTGCACTGGAATTTAGATTAACTGCAAATAAAAAAAGATACAAACATTTACTATCAGACCCTAAAGCAGGATTCCAATCCCCTCTTACCTAACATGTTTCTTCATGGTCTCATTGTTAATTTCTTGATTGTTTTTTTTTTGTTTTTGTTTTTTGTCCGATTTAAACCGATTTATATCTATATCAAATTCTAATGATCAATTACATTTTAAATGAATTATAATGTTGAAAACTCAAAGGTCTCTAATATTGGATGTATAGTTTACATCCTTTGTATGGTGATACAATGTTGTGTTTAAATTTTGTGCATTTTGTTTATTAACTTTAGCTCGTACACAACCATTATGAAATCCAGCTGGTAGTGAAAGTTGTTTCTGTGCAGACAGTTTCAGGTTGGGTGGTGGACACTGATCATGCCTTTCCATCTGCAAGGTCGAGTATCTTCACACCATCCCAGACCTTGCAGTGTCAGTATATTTGTTATGCCTTCTCAAAGTCAACCATTTTACATAGTCCTAATTGAGGATCATGACCTCACCCCACCTTTCCTCAGGTGTTTCTTTGGTACAGCTAACAGACTTACACAAATCAGTGAGATGAATAATTTCAACAAATACTTAACTAAGCCGTGGTTATGGCCCTCTGTGGACTCTTCTCATCTAAGCTAATCACTGCCCAAAGGTATTGATGAAAGGATATTCTGAAGTTATGAATATGCTGTGCTGTGTTCAGTTTATCGTTTGATTATATACCCAATTATGGTGCAAGTAAGCAATTAAGCAAAGCCTGGATGTTTTCAGCAGATTCGGTGTGCAGTTAAGCTGCACTGCTCTACTCTAAGAACACCACAGCTCTAATTTGAATTTTTTTTGCCTGTGAGTGCATGTGAGAGAGGCGTTTGATGAAAGAGGGGTGTTCGTGAAGCAGCAAAGCCTGTCTTGATTACAAGGGTCAATAGTATCAGAGTGACATCATCATGAATTGCTCAATGATTTCATGTTATCACGATTTGCTGCTCGTGTGTTTGTGAGTGGACACATGTAGAGAAAGAAAGGCTGTCTATTGGAGCAGTGTCTTCTTTTTTTTTTCTTTTTTTTTGCAACAGCATCTGTGTGTAAACACAAGTGGCAGTTCCACCTCTAAGCATTTGGCTCACTCTGTTAAAGCAAGCTCTACAAAATGGTAATGGGCCTTTATAAAGTGGCATCATCAGTGTTCTTCATTTCAGATGAACTGCTACTGAGTCACGTCTTCAAAATTTACCTCATGCTTACATATTAATCTGACCGTGCAATCCATGAGAGGCCGAATTCACTTGCATCGATTTTACTTTGCAGCCTCCTTACACCAAAATCAGGGCTTTGTAGCCTTGTTTTTCGCAGATTTATTTTGATTAAATGGTTTTAGTCTCTTAGTGAATCCTTCTTTAGAAGCTCCGGTGGGACATGTTAGCACAGTCAACTTCCTGTCAAGTTTCCGACTCTGACCAAGAGCTATTTTCAAAGTCCAAACATCTTTTCCAAAAACGCATACTTGCTTAATATCATTCCCCTTTCTGATTTTTCCACTTTCATTGGGAATGAGAAATGGTAATTAGGTGTAATGGAACTGATACCTGTATCAATAGGTAAGAAAACACAAAAGGTGCATATCTGTTTCATTCATTTCAAGTTCCACATTGCTTCACACCTCAAAAGAAATTCATCACATTACCTCAGACCCTTTTGGAAAGTCTCCTGCCCCCACCTCCCACCACCGTCTCTCCTCATTGGCTGTTACTATATGGATAGAAATTGAGACATCTATTAAGATCTGCCTATTGCTTGGCACAAAAGAGTCTGACATTCTTGAAAGAAGAATCCTCTTGCGGTTGAAACCTTTGTATCTCATTACACCCATACTCCATTTATACTAAAGAAATTCTATCAGTCTGAGCAATTATGTGCAGGTTGGATTTGCACAGTTTTACAACTAATATTCTAACCACTTGTCTTTCAGGCTCAGTTTTAGCCTCAGCAATATTTACCTAACCTGTGTTTCTCTGTGACTGCTTCATCTCATGCTGCTAAAATGGTGTGTATTTAGAACATGAGCTGTGCTGTTGGCTTAGTCTACACAAGTACGGTATGGAAAGTGTGAGAAGATTGGAGGGATAATTCTGCCTACAGCAGTGAAACGCAGTACATTTTTCAGTAGTTGTGTCTCTTTTCCTCCCTTTTTTACTCTGTCCATGTCTCAGTATACGAGGATGTGTTCATTTTTTCTGCTATATGGATATTATCTAACTGAATTGGATTAGTCCGGAGGAGAGAACATTCATTTTTGCATCATCTCATCACGGGGAAAGGTTACTTCATCGATTAGGTTAGGTCCATGGCGGTAACTTGTTTTCTTACACCACTGTCAAACTGAATTTTAGTGTGGCCAAACTAAGAAATTAAACAGTAATGACAGGAGGAGATTTTGAATTTAGTCATCAAACAGAAATGTCTGACCTTGTGACCGCAGTGTGTACCATAGGCGAGATCTCTTCGTGAGCCCACCTGAGCCATGGCCTTAGTTAAACCTGGTCTGTGTATAAATAATCACTCTGTTTCCGTCATTCCGATTTTCTTACTCTTCTTCACCTCCGACTACATCTGTTAATATGTGGCTTATCTCAGAGCTGCGCGTCCAGTGTTAAAGTCTGTTTCACAGCTTCCAATCTAAATTGAATCATTCTGCATTAAAAACAAAAACCTGGAAGATATTTCATTCATGTTGCGGGATATCACTTAAGTAATGCAGGATGGATAGACTAGGTGCATCTTATCCATTCTTTATCCATGTACCCAGTGTTAAAATAAGGTTTGTAATGAGACATTATTAGCGAAGAAAAAAAGACATTCCAGCAGTTTTTGCTATTCTAAATGGACTTTTTGAGAAACAGCTCCCAGTATCTCATGACCTAATTGCAAGAGCAAAAATAGTTACTGTATTTTTCAGGCTGTCTGTTTTAACAACATGTGTTTCTACAGTCTAACCTACGTGTCAGAATCTAAATCTCTAGTAGCATTGTATGATATTTTTGGGCTACATTTAACACATTTTTTAAGAATTAATGTAAAAAAGAAAATTTGAGGTCTGCTTTCACAACATAATCATTGCAAAGTGCGGGACATGTGTGCAAGGACAGTAAGAGTGTGTTCAGATTGCATTTTATCTATAAAAAGGCAGTGCATGTATGAAAAGGACTTGCTATGTAATTTTGAGTGTATTGTGATTATTCATTAACCTCTCAGTCAGCAATGGAACTCATAATTTTAAACTGTGCCAGCCACAGTGGTGCATGACAGAAATGACTCGCCAAATGGGCCAGTAATGTCTGATTGGCTGGAAAAAATGTGGTTCACGTGGTGCATAATTAAAAAAGTCTGACACCACTTAATATAGCTGCTGTGTACAATCGTATTAGATTTATCACCTCACTATTTTATCTGTCTAAAGCTATATTTATTCACTGTTTGATGAAATTATTATTTTATTTACTGATTCTTATCTATAAAGACCAGTGTACCCTTTAAGAGAGGTTCTATGCACTGGTGAAATTTCGATCTGCAGGAAAAAAAGATTTTTTAGGTTTCACCTGCAGGATTATTGTTGTTTCATCTAAACACACAGATAAACACTAAAAGAAGTTTAGCACTGTCCAGCCAACCTCTGATTGATCAGCCTGATATGATCAGTGAATGTACTTCTTTACCATACTTGTTCAATTCTAAAAGTGTTAGGTTGTAAATATTGAGATACTTTTTTTTCCTATGTACTTATTTTTTGTATTATAAGTAAAAAAAAATTCTCTGCTTCTTTAAGCACAGTTATGACATGCTGCTTTTAGCCTGTTGCTCTTGAATAAAGGAGTAGTTAGTCACCGTCTCCACAGATAATTGCTTCTTTTCAGTTGTTGGTGGAGAAGCCAGCTCTGAACATATAGAAGGAGAGAAATTCACACTTTTGGGTATATTGTTTGGCACTAATGAGGGTCTTTCTTGAGTTAGATAAAGTTTTTACCTCATATTGAAGAGGTGGAGAGATACATTCCATTAGTACAATCTGTGTATTGCTGTTTTTGTAGGGCTGCACATTATATCTGAAATTTTATGTTATCACAATATGAATATTGCAGAGGTAATCATAATATCACAACACTTTTGGACTTCAAATGTGATAAACTCATTTGCATGATTGAGGGTTACATTACACATTTAGAAATTTTTTCTTTTCAGCACCTCCTACTAACTATCATTGATGTAAGTCACAAGCTTGATTACGATACAATATGATATTGATTCAGTTGACATTAATTTAATGTTTGCCAGTAACACAATTTTAACCTTTATATGAATACAAAATACAATAAAAATAGTCGACAACAAATTTACTCGTCGACTATTGTCGGAAGGCAAAAAAAAAATACAAAACTTCAGAGTGAGACATTCTCTTCTTTCCTATTTCTGCTGAGCAAATGCAATAAAGTCCGCCAGGGGAAAATATGGTGGCCGACCAGGGAAAAAAATGGTGGCAGAGGACGTCAAAAGTCTGAGATAAGTTCACGTTAAACTTACAAAATAAATTAAATACATGTTAGATTTGTAAAGCGGACCTTGCGTACCACGGAAGAGGAGGCACGTCGGACTTATATAACCTTGTGCAAGATTTAAAAGCTAAAAGTGAAATAAGAGCCATTTAATAATTATGAGATACATTATCCAATTAGTCAACTAGTCGTGTTAAAAAGTAAGTGACTAATTGACTATCAGAATAGTCATTAGTTGCAGCCCTAATAATTAAAAGAAGACATAGAAACACAATTAGAAAGTGCTACAGTGCTGTAGGGTTTTAAGAGCCTTCCAGAAGCGCTTAAAACTGACTAAATAAGAATTCTGTTAACGGCTTAAAAAACAAACAACATAAGTTCAAAATCAATTCTAAAACCAACTGGAAGCCAGTAGAGCGATGACAGCACAGTTACATGTTCACGTCTGGATGTGCTCGTTAAAAATTGGGCAGCATCGCTCTGTACAAGTTGGAGATGTGAAATTGAAGACTGACTGAGGCTAACGTATAGGGGATTGCACTAGTCCTGCCTTCAACTTATACATACACGGATTGCCTTCTCAAGATCCTGCCAACTGAGAAACGGGTTCATTTTAGCCAAAAGACTGAGCTGAAAAAAGCTTGTTCTAACAACAGAACTATAGTGGTCCCTCGCCATATCGCGGTTCATCTAAGGCGGTCTCGCTGTTTCGCAGATTTTTTTGTATGCAGCACTGCATATTTAAGTATATGTAAATCCTATTTCAACCATTCTATGTCCAAATTTTACTGTAGGAATCTGCCCACTGTGCTTTGTTTCTTGATTGAACGACGTTACAGACAAGGGTGGGGACGCAGCGCCAGCAGAGAAGCTGTAATATATTTTATGGGGTGAGTAATTATTAAGAAATTCACAATGTTAAATATATGTAGGTTTTTGAGAGTGTATAAAGTGTGTGAGAATGTAAAAAATGTTCATTATAGTTTGGGAAAGTTGTTGAAATCACTGTCAAATGTTAGACCAAGATCTTTAACATGTGATGTAAAAAAGGGTGAAAAAAAACAGTTGGTGAAAACATTCGACATAGGTGATGAGCCAAACAAGATGCATTCCATTTTGCCGTCATTCAAGTGCAAAAAGTTCTGTGCCAACCACTGCTTTACATCATTTATACAACCCAGTAGCTTAGTAAGTGCAGTGTTACAGCCCTTGGCCTAATGGACAATTCCATAGCGGAGCAGCTGTGCCTCATCAGCCTCCTCAGCCTCATCAGAAACGACTGCTCCTCGGCTCCGCCCTCCTCACCGTTGTTGGTCGCCTTTGGCTTTGGAATTTCCCGAAGGACAACTCGTGTGGGACTGCTGGCCCATATAAGCTGCCCATCACCATCATTCGGGGCAGCTGTGTAACTTGTGTACACAGTTCGCCAGTTTGGGAGTTTTCGGTCTTGGTGTTTGCTACAGAGTTGGTCTGACAGTATTTCGATTTCGGAGAACAGTTTTGCTCATCCATTTTGGTTTTTTTCTAGATAGTTTTGTTAATGGTAAGAATAGTACGATATTGGAGAAATAGTTTCTCATCTTTGTTTATTTCTAGAGTGATTTTTTGGTTAAAGTTAAGAATAGTGATTTTGTTTGAAAATGACCTTTATAGATATATAGTGGATTTTCTGTTAGTTTGTTTCTCATAGTAGTCCCAGAACTTTAATCGTCTGGTTGACATTTTTGTTTTTTTACCTTTTAGGATAATCTTTTGTTAATACCTGTAAAGGACACCTTTTGTTTTTTATTCTTTGCTTTGCCAGAAATGGTATATTTTGACTTGTTGTAAAGATATCACACTTTGTTATTGAATTTATGGTGTTTTCTTTTTTCTAGGAAGTTGGTAGTTAAGTTTGGTTTTTGTAATAAACATTATTTTGGGATACCATTTTGAACTTTGTCCGGCCATTTTTTGTTATAGAACCTCCCTTCCTCCCTAGACTTTCTGGAGGTCATAACAAAATGGGGGCTCGTCCGGGAGCTGATTAGCGACTTTAAGGGTTGCGCAATCGATTCAAAGTTTCTACAGAAATTTCTGTAGTACCCTGCCATACCTAAAATCGGCGTAATGCCTTCCTATTGGTGGGGACGGGGAATTGCGTAATAGCTATTATTTTAGCGTCTACAGGGCGCACTATTCCCTGTCCCACCTGTCTCCCTAAATAGGTAATAGTTGTCGAGAGAACTCACACTTGGCCAGGTTTAATGTTAGTGTAGCGCCTGCCAAGCGCGAGAAAACTGCCTCCAGGGTGGTCATGTGTTCCTCCCGCGTCTCGGTGAACACAGCCACATCATCATGGTATGCCTTGCAATTTGGAATTTCTCCAAATAAATTATTCACCAGCCGCTGAAGCGTTACATAATCCGAACGGCATTACTTTATACTGCAAAAATCTATCTGGCGTTACAAACGCGGAAATCACTGAGTCACGTTCTGTGAGAGGGATTTGCCAGTATCCCTTTAACAAGTCTAATTTTGAAACGAATCGGGCAGAACTAATAGTATCCACACAATCTTCTACTCTTGGGATCGGGAAAGCATCTGTAACGGTTGCCGGGCAAGTGTCGATAGTCTGGACATGGGCAAGTGAATCTGCAAATTGTCAGCACAAAAATGAAAAGACAAAGGTAGCAAATTCAATGAAAAGAGAATAGGGCCAAGAATAGACCCCTGTGGCACCCCACACGAGAGGGATGCATGTGAAGAGCAGAGCTCAACAATAACTACAGAAAAGCTCCTTTTTGCCTGGTATGATTTAAACCATTGGAGTGTGTTGCCACGGATACCAATATACTGCTCCAGATACAAGGACTGCATTGTCGACTGTATCAGAGGCCGCTGTGAGGTCCAGCAGCACCAGCACAGCTGGGTTCCCAGCATCCACAGACAAGGCAATGTCATTGTGCACCTTGGTTTAGTGCTATGTTGGGATCTGAAGATGAACTGGAATTTATCCAGAACTGAGTTTACTTCTAAAATGTCTGTAATTGATTAAAAACTTTTCATTAAACCTTGGAAAGAAAAGACAAATGAGAGACAGGCCTAAAGTTCGACCGCACGGAGAGGTCATGGTGTGTTTTTTTAAAGAGTGGTCTGACCACAGCATGTTTGAAGGCAGCTGGGACAGAACCTGACCTAAGAGGTTATAAAAAAAAAACAGGTTTGACCAAATAGAATTAAAATCCTCCTTCAAAAATTTGGCTAGAATGATGCGTAAGGGAGAGTTAGTGGGTTTCATGCCACTAACCACATATCAAATCACAAAATGAAACAAAAAAAATCATCTAACACTTCAATCCTGAGCACAAATCAAACATTTAAATGAATAAAAATACACTAGAAAATGTCCTATTCTTACTCATATAACTCCTTACAACTATATAGGGTGTATTTAGACCAATGCCAGCATTGCTAGCTTTTAAATAAACTAGCAAGGCCAGGTATTGCTCATGCAGAAATAAAGGTGCTTTTTAGAAATTATTTAATTGACGTGTGAATGATTTCCCCTACTAACTAGCATGTATCATACAATTTTCTAATATCATGCAGTTCTACTTCCTGGATGTCTAACCACATTACAAACCAACAAAGCTTGGTACAGTTATAAAAATCAAAGATACAGTCGTACAGGTGTCATTGAAGGTTTGAATACACTTCCTCAATAAAAGAAGAAATAAAATCAATGCCGAGGTATGGATCCAGGTTACACATTTTATACATAATCACACTGTTAGAGATGTGTGTTTATGTTTGTGTGTGTTTATATGGAGACAGGGTGTCTCTAAGTAGGACAGTAGAAATTGATGGCCAACACTGAAAGCTGACCTACATAGAGGCACAGACAAACTAGTTCCCTCAGCATGCATGCTGAGCCCAGTTGCTCTTCAGAAAATGCAGAGAAAGCAGGCATATTGTTACTGTTGCATTTAATGACAGCATGCAGTTGATCTGTCCATCTATTTGCAGAATGCCCATCCTCATCTGTAGTTTGCAGATGCAAACTTTGTTGTTTCATACTAGGGGTAATATTTATCTCATTTGCTCCCTGTTTTAAAAGTCAAGGTTAATGGAGAAATTTAATTAACCAGAGTATCATAATATTAAAAAATAATAATAAGATTTGCAGACCAGTGATGGTACAAATACATCAGGGCACAATAAAATCATAAAGGCCAAAGTGTGAAAAAAATAGCAATCACATTAAAATCAAATTACATCAATTTGCAGTCACACTGCTTCAGTCTAATTGTTTTCTGGCCTGATGCTTTCATTCATTCTGTTCTTAAAGACTCCTTTATGACATTTTTCAGTAATGAGATGCCCTTTTAAATGTTGTCTAAACTATTAAGTTTCAACATTTGAAAGCCTGCGAGCTGTTGCTAACAATCCAAAGTGCCATGTGTGATAATTGTGACCCCATTTTAAGCCAGTTCTTCTGCCACCTGTTGCTTGTTCATATAGCCACCTACACATACAGCACAGTAATCACCATCTTAATGTTTTCCTCAGATTGAAGGTTGTGCCTACAAAGTCCAAAGAGACATTTACTTTAGTGAAGTCTCATGTTTTTTTGTTTGTTTTTTTCTCTTAAAATTACACAAAATATTAAGTTGACATATTTTCTTAGTTTTATTTAAATTCTTATAACAACATCCAATATAAATACATGTATATTATACATATACTATAAGTACTAAATAATATAAACTATATAAGTACAGCTAGCCAAGGTTTGGCTTATGTTGAGGTAATGATATTAAATCAGATGCTTATTACCCAACAAATAAAGAGTACAGAGGAAGTGGACATGTACCTGATTGTTTGTAGCCCTTAGCTGGAGAATTAAATCATATACAGATTTACTTTTATTGTCTTTGCTACTTTTAGGCACTTTTATTGCCTAAAAGCAGTCACATTTGTTTGTTTATAATTTTATCAGTTGGTGGGTTTGTCTGTGGGACCTATGCTGTATCTGTGCATCTGTCTTCCTATCTCTTATGTGTTGGTCTCTTTATTAATCAAATATCAACATAAATAACCAAAATGGCATATTGACCTGTGTTTTTATTATATTATGTTTTTATATATTTTTTGATATATGAAAGACGACACATTTTGTTTTCTGTGTTATTATCATACATATTGTGAGATTCTTTTGACTAATACTGACATTTGTTTGTATTTAGAAGGGGAAAAAAAATCAAATTCAAGTTAAGCATATCCTAAAATGTGTTCTGTTCCCAGTGAGGTGTGGCCTATGCTTTTGGAAAGTTCACTGTTAACTGTATTAAACAGAGGATTAATGCCTGGGGCTGTGGATCTCTACTAATAGCAGACGGAAATACTGATCAAAGGACTATAACTGTGCTGTGGGTGTTCGGCCTGCCTCTGTCTGCTTCTCTGCATTACAAGAAGATAGGGCTTGGAAAACAGGGCAGAGAGACAAAGCAGGAGCTTTCTGTAGACTTTCTCCTGATGGGACAGATGAAGGCTTTAACGTGCATAATTGGGGCACGGTCGCCTATTCATTTTGGAAATATGAGTGGAACAGTTTTAACTCCAGGTGGGTTGCACCGCAACCAATACCAGCCAAGCATATGTGCAAGTGTGTGCACGCTGTTGAGCTTTTTGTTTTGTGTGTGTGTGTATGTGTGTGCATTTGTCTGTGCAGATAATATCAGGGGGACTCCAGTCCATGTGTATTGTGTCCCAGGAGACACGTCTGACACTTCATCCAGGTTGTTGCACTTACTTCCACTATGTTGCCAGTAGTCAGAGCTGCTCAAAAGCAGCCTGCTCTCATTACATGTGGTTCTTATCAGCAGCAATATACAGCTCCTACTGTCAGAGCGTTACATGTTTATGGGTCTTCGTGTCACTTAAAATAAATCGCAGATAAGTGTCCAAAAGTAGTTTCACAGATTGGGGAAAAAATTATAAACTAAAACTTTTTTTTTTTTCTTCGAAAACTATTTAGTTGTCAGATTTTGCTTATAACAAGTGATGAAAGGAAAAATTCCCAATTCACATTTAGGCATTAATTTTACTAAATTTGTTCTATATGTTATTTATATAATATCTTTTTTAAATACAAAAAAACAAAAACATTTTAGCAGTACAAAGAGTACTTTTATATTATCTAATAGTCAACTGGCAGTTGATCATATTTTTGTTGTACTATTAGTCTGGTATATGATTTATTTTCTGCAGAAATAGTTTGTGATTAATTACCAAGTGGTTTTGGGTACTGAACATACTTAACATGAGCTCCCAATCATCCAAACCATGCTGAATTGTTGGCATGCACACATACCTTAACTAAGACACTTTCTTTTCTTGATTTGTTCCTTCTCAACACTGACCCAGAAAGGTGTGTAATGAACACCAGGTGTATACACCGCATATCAGTGATGATACATATGTGCATTGCATTCTCTCTCATGTACTTTTGGTAATATATTTAGCTGCAGTCATCGGGGAGTTGGGGGATACCTGCTACACATAGCAGCTGTAAATTTATGTCAGTCTTATCTCCACCCCCACGCATCTTCAAGCGCTCACAAATCTTTACAACAATAAGTCACAACTGGTTGTAACTCTCCTACTTACTATGGCTCTTACGTTTTATAAACCCCTTGGGATGAAAATAGTAAAAAATGAACATGTAACAAGATACTGTAGTGTTTTTTATTATTTATATATATATATATATTTCCTGTAAGATTTTTTTAAGCCATTTCCAATGTGTAAGGAAAAGATGTCACATTAGACATCAAAGGGAACATTTCAGAGAGGCATCTAAATTTTGAAAGGCTCTGCATTTTAAAGCTGTGATGCCACCTTTCATGTCAAAGTCAACATCTCTGCATCAATTTGCAAGTTTTCCCCTGATACGCTTGTGCCAGAATCAGTCTTTTTTTCCAGATATAGAGAGGCTGAGTGGCTGAAGGTGGGTGGAAAGCATTAGAACAACAAAAGCAGAGAAATCTGCACTGAGTGTGAAAAAAAGACCGAATATGATGAAGCTAGTAAAAGGCCGTGAAAGTAGGCTCCATGCCGATCCTGTGGAGCGATGGAGATGTGGCCAAGCCTAGTCTAGCTAGTAAGTGTGAGCATGAACAGCCAGGAAGCCTTAGCCAGTAGCCCTATAACACCCATTATCCGCCTTCCAATGAGACATCCATGTGTTTCCATTTACAGCGTATTGTTTAAGCTGTGGGAAGGTTCTTCATTGTGAGCATATTGGCACCTCTCTCCCTGAGTCTGTCAGAGTTGACAGTCTTTTAATAGTCCTGTGAAGGTCAGCTTCCTGCCATGTGTGGATAGCTGGAGGAGAAGGGCCGGGATACCTGTGGACAGTCTCACTGTGCTGACACCCTCCAGGAGGGCACACGGAGAGAGGAATGTTTATGTTGCTATTCTGTGGCCTGTAATTGTGTGTAAGGTCTGTAAAATGGGAAAGTGGGACACAGAAATGCAGAGACAGAGGTTCAGTCAGCCCACAGGGGACTGATAAAGGAGGAGTGTCCTGAGCCAGGGAGGAAGGAAAAATGTGGTTGTTTGTTGTTTTCCTTTTTTTTGTATATGAGTGCTGGATACAGTCTAGCTAAGGTTGGCACTCCTGCAAAATGTCTTTTTTTTTTGTTCATTTAACAGATCCAGTCATGGGTGAAAGAGCCCTGCTGGTGGTATCTGTGGTGGTACGGCTTGGCCGTGACCCCAGTGGATATAATGTAGCAGTGGAAAACGTCCTGTCACTTGATGGAGGAGCTGCCTGTAGCAGCAGGAAGGAGTTTGGTGACAGGGGCCATGTGTGTTAACCTCTTTCCTTGTCACTTTTTCCTGTATACCCCCCCGCTTACCTCTACATCCCCATTCCCTGAGACCCCACTCCCTCTACCTGCACTCCTCCATGACAAATTACTCTTGGCGGCTGATTTGTTGGTTGTCAAAAGTGCTCCTTGCGCTGAGGGTGTGGGGTGAGCACCACCCCCCACCCCCACCCCCTCCAACGCCCACCCCTTCTGCCTGTTGTCATCATCTGTCCCTTTGCCTCCCACCCTCAATCAGCCTCTCACATGTATACTCTCACCACAGCCCCAGTGTTGAGATGTCTCACTGGAAACTGACATTCTGTCTCATAAAATCTCATTACATGAGATGTTCATGTTAAATCTGCTCCCACATTAGGTTCCCAACCCTTCTTTTTACTAGACTATTTTGATACGTCTCTACTGTAGCTGCTGCCAGAAGAGGAGAATCTTTTGTTATTTATGGAGGAGGGGGTGAAGGAGGAGCAGAGGAGAAAAATGCAAGCGAGATAAAGACTTTGACAGAACTATAAATGTCAGTGTTTGTGATAGGCTGCCTACTGTGGTAAGCAGCACAAACATCCTCTGACAAAGAAATCTCAGTTTCTCTGGATGATCTGGTGAATTAATAGAATAAGCAGCTTAAACTAATGTACTCTAATACACTACATTTAGCTGTTCCTGGAAAGATGTAAATATGAGCATACATAAAGTTGCTGAATATTTACTAACAACATGCACAGAATAGGAGTGCATCTATTTTATGAGCAGTAGTTTTTGCATATAGAAATGTGCTTACTGCATTAAATGGTGGAAAAATAAAGGTATTAAATCACTTTGTTTTAAAAACAAACCCCACCAATCTGCAAATCCAATGTTACCTTAAAACAGTTCTGCTTATCGATTTGCAGCTCTGCCAGATATGGTCTAACACAGCCTGACATATTGAAGGGATAAACCAACTTATTATAATAAATACAACCAAATCTTTCATGGATGACAAGTGTCTTTTGTGTCTTTTGTGTGTGCAGCCTGTAGTATGTGTCTGAATGTGAATGTGTGCACATGTGCATGAAGCTAAGGTTTAAAAAATTATAATAGATCGGTTGTGGTTTGTGTTATTCAGATGCTTCAGTGTTTATACTGACAGCCACTTATGCCCCAACCAGACCCGACTCTTCAGTCCGGTGTTTGCCGTTTTAAAAAGCAACTTGTGTCCCTTCAGTCCCACTTGCTGCTCTATTCACTAACAGTTTCTCTTTTGCAAAAGTAATAGAATATCTGTTTTTCTTACAACCCTAGCTACACAGAAACTAGATTGCTTTGTGTATCACCATCAAAACACAGAGGAGAGCATTGCAATCCACTTGTGTTCAAAAGTCTAAAACCATCTTGTCTCTCTGTCTTTGTGTTAAAAGAGGGGTTAAGCTTTTATCCTATAAATATGGCATGAAAATCCCTCTGTCAACGACACATTCATTCTAAGACTTGTATTAACATAAAAATAGGGGCTTGTTATACAGTGAGATTTCAATAAAAAGAACACAAAATGCATTTAATGAAATTCAGATGCTGGGCCATAGCTCCCTGGATCTCATTAAATGAGCTTTGTGCTGTTTTTCCATCTTTTCTTTGTAGAGGAGGTCCTTGAGTGCCCTTAATAATGTGGCAGATTTCATCATATTTCTGATTTAAAGAGGACAATGTCTGTCTTGTTCACTTGTTCTTTTCCTTGCTGAAGCCAGTCTCCATAGATGTGCTCGTATAGTTTCTGGATCTGGCTCCTGATGATTTTCTGTCTTGTGATACATTTTCTTTTAGTTACTGAAGTTTCTGTTGAGGTTCTCCACTAACTTGTCCCCCCCTCTCTGTTTCTCCTGCATAGGATTTGGTTTCATAACTTTTGAGAGTGAAGACATCGTAGAGAAAGTCTGTGAAATTCATTTTCATGAAATCAATAACAAAATGGTAAGTCTACTCCTTTCTTCTTCTTTTTTTTCTTCCAATTCCAGGTGAACGTTGAAGGATTAATATTTCATTTCTTCTTTTCCTTGCTATTAATAGCAGACCATGTGTGTGTGTGTGTGTTTATATCCATATGCACACGCTAACATTCACACATGCTCACATTCTGTGGGTCTCAGGGATGGGAAGGCAGTGGTGTGTACTGCCCACAAACCGTGAAATTGTGTGGCTGAGTTCTGCCTGTCAGGCTGAGGGACTGGAGAGTGGAGCCTGTCCCTCTCTTTCTGAATTTCCTACCACAAATACACACACATTCACACACACAGGTGGAGATGTCCACGGATGCAACAGGGAAGCTCCTCACAGAGGCAGAGTTCATTAGTCAGGGATTAACACCTCCAACAGAGTGCCAGTGATGCTAGTTTTATTTACACCAGTAATATGGTCTTCTCAGAACTCTACAGAGTTCAGTAGCAGGTTTCTAAGTCATCATGTGACGTATGATAATTGACAAGGTCCACCCTTGGTGTAGCTAGTGTGACATTAGCCCCCCTTCACCCAGCTCCACCCTTCAGGCCTCTGGAGAAATTCTGCATCATTTAAACAGCTTTGTGGGCAGTGATTGACTTGAGGGAATACTTGTCTTACCGCCGTTCAGTGGGGCTCCTTCTCTCGATGTGCGCCCTCGCTCTCTCTCACAGGCCTTTCCAGTAACCGACTGACTGACTGGAGCGCTGACTGACAGGACCACTGTAGTAGAACCATGTTCACTTGGGACCGATCCAAGTCACATATGACCCCAGTATGCATCCCTCAGTGCATTCAGTGCTTAGGGCTAAAACAAAAAAATGCCACTGCCTGACAGAAATAACTGTGTACACATGAAAGATAGCCTGTCAGATCCTTTGACATCTTGGCATAGTAGAACAAATGTCACATGTGAACATAAAGTGGTATATATACGTGCTGATTGTTAATATTAAAAAAATATATAGCTAACACATCTGATCTCTAGTAAAGATATTTCCATTGAGATTATTCTCTGTATTGCTTTACATTTATTATAAGATCACACATATGACCATATATGTGCCTATTTATTAAAAGTTCCACAGTAATTTGAAAATAATTGGATCACAAACATAGGTTACATATTAGGTCAAATTTGCTTCGGAAAAGTAAAATTATGTTCACAGAATAGCATTGTTTACAAAAATGCCTGGATGCTGTGAAGAGTAAAAAATCAATGCCGTGATCAATTAGTACAAAGACAACGTAGAAATATAACAAGCAATGGTGTTTTTTTTTTTAGTTTAAATAAAGCTGAAATAAATCTATATTCTTGGTTTGTAACATCAAAGATGAATGTGTTGTTAACCACCCAGCCTAACATCAATGACCCAAAAAAAAAACGATAAGTAAATAAATATAGGTCTCAAAATCACGGGGAAATGAGCACTGTTGTGTACATCCGCACAACATTCTTATTGATAGATCTCAGATCAAATCAAATTAAAACACACATGGCAAACAGATTTAATTTTAACTAAAGCACAGTTCCTTTAACCAATATTTTATTCATTGTGTTTTTAGAATCTATTCTGTACCAGTCTTTGCATTTTAATCATTAAGAGGCAGAAAAAGTACTCAGCAGCATTCTTTGTGCATGTGTGTGCTGGTTTATGCTTGGGAACCAAGGTCGAGCTGTGGATGAGATGAAAGGACATGATTGTACCAGGAGAAGACCGGACACTTACCTACCCATGCTCCTTATTTTCCATGTCTTATCTTCAGTGGAAAAATACTGTAACCTGAGACTTGTGTAATTCTGAAGTGTGTAATGTTCAAGGGAAGGACTTCATGAACCTCCCTTTAAAATGCCTTGTAATGTGTGAAAAAACTCAGTGTGTGTATCATGCTTGTACACTCCTTGCAAGTAAAATTGTATACATTTGAATAACAACGCACAGTTCCTTTAAATATAGCAGTCACCATTCAACTGTGGACAAAGACCCTAACATTATTAATCTGGGATGCTTAATTTGTAGTGGTGAACATACTTTCCAACCAACATGCATTGATGCAGTGTGTAAGTATGTTAGCAAGGGAGTGAGAGACTCCAGCAGTCATAGTAGTGTATGTATCTGTTAACCGCAGTATCACTGTAGCTCTACATTAAATGAATCCACCAAGCATCTACGGACTGGAGCTACTTGCGACACTTTGGTTCGTTCAGTCGGTGTGATGCAATCAATCTCCCAAAAGTCCACTGCTGGTCTGCTGGTGTGTGGCCAGGTCTGCAATGGTGCCGCATTTCTGCTTGACTTTGTGCAAAATTATTACTGTTTCTATTGCAGTCATTGTTTCTCTGCAATTTCAGTAAACAATTCATGTTCTGTAAATTCTGGCATGTGGAAGACGCATTTGCTCTGTTTCTGCCCATGCCCATTTAGCCCACCTACATCCCTTATGGGGCTCAAACAGCCAGCCCACACAGGTTTCACATATGGGGCCCACGTAACTGAAACTATATGGAAACTGCTAAACTTGCCCAATTCAAGCCCATGCCCTCTCAGTACCCATATAGCACAAATGTAACCCTTATCGGCCCCACAAGGACATGCTGGCTGGGTGGGACTCAAAGTGGGGAATTGAATCTAAGTCAAGATTCAATGCAATCCTATGGTTTCATTGAATTGAATTGAATTAATTTGAATTGAATTGAATTGAACTGAATTTGAGAGTACCGTTCTGTTGAAGCAGAACTGCAAACAAAATTTGATAAATTGCCCTCGTACAATTTCAAAGTAATTTTGAAATCTACATGATTTGCAAATTCTTCCATTTTTTTATTAGCTACAAATTAAAAAAAACATTTATTCTTTAAGGTGGTATAAGTGTCTAATGTGGATATTATAAATGACAGCTAAATACACTGCTCAAAAAAATAAAGGGAACACTAAAATAACACATCCTAGATCTGAATGAATGAACTATTCTTAT
>JBAMHW010000017.1:6192787-6204209 GCA_037177495.1 Rhadinocentrus ornatus
GCTCCTCCTGTTCCTCCTTGCACAAAGGCAGAGGTAGCGGTCCTGCTGCTGGGTTGTTGCCCTCCTACGGCCTTCTCTATGTCTCCTGATGTACTGGCCTGTCTCCTGGTAGCGCCTCCATGCTCTGGACACTACGTAGTATGTACAAAACACACTAAATGCTATATAGTTTGGCACAATTTACACTTTTGATTGATGTATAAATGCTATAAACTGCTGTAAAGGGCTTTCATATTCATAAAGCACTTTTCATACAAGAAGTAGCGCAGTTGTTTACATTAAAAAAAATGTTGGCACATTAAATAAAACATGTCTTTAGACACCCTAGTATATGATCTAACATTTTTAAAAACACACACCTTATCATAATCTCTCTCTCTATCTGTCTGTCTGTCTCTGTTTCTCTCTCTCTCTCTCACATGCACTCGCGCACACACACATACAATATCCACACTTTACCATAGATTTTGGTTCTGACTTAAGGAACAACTTAAATGCAAGTACCAGAGGACCTCAGGGTCTGTGAGGATTCATAATTTAAAAGTATCCAACACGCATTAATTAAAATCAGGTGTGTTGGCGCAGGAAAACATCTAAAACTTGCTGGACGAGGGCCAAGGTTCCCCATCACTGCTCTAAACCAACATTAACCTCTGTAAATATAGAGACGCTTATAAAATATTATTTAAAGTAGAAAATCTTGTGGTACACCTTATTTTAGAAACATACATTGTCAGTGCTGAGGTGTGTGCAGTAATGCTGGGCTTACACCAAACGATTTTCACAGTCGCAGACTAAAAACTGAAGTCTTTAGGAAATCTTAGGAGTCTTACTGGAGTCACAGCGCGCTCCCGTCATCTTGATCGTTAGGTTTAAGGTGGTAATCTGCTCTGTTTTATGTCTTTCCCTAGTCTTGGGACTACAACGAACAGATGAGCTCTGATGAAAGCAGAAACAGGAATCATGGCAGAACACCGGCCACAAAAAAAAAACGGAAAATAGGTGTGGGGAAAAAAGGAAAATAGACGAACACGAAGCGGTGAAGAAACATTGTAGGTGAACCGTCCAGAAAGAGGAGCGGATCGTTATTAAGAAGTAAATGTCTGCTGTGGATTATTTATGTGTTACAGTATAATGATCTAACAAATAAGAGAAGAATAGAAAACTCATTCATCCCTCCAGATTCTGATGAGTCGGTGTAACACCTGGTGGAGATGCAAAGCCACACTTAATAATGATGTGTAATTCTCTATTGATCCTGGAGGAAAACTCTCCCCTTGTTTGCATTGATGTGGGCAGTTACATACCAACTGTCTGACATATCACAAAAAATGCTAAAAGAATCTAGTTGTAGTCTTGTAAATAGTGATTCACAGTCTTTTCAAAGTCTTCTAATGTAATTAGTCCACTGTTGCCAGTCCAGCTGCCAGAAACATTTGCTCAAGCAGATTTAAACTCACAAATGATGTCACTGCAGTGTCAACTTAAATAGCCAAGGCAATCTTTGGCATTTTGGTTCCTAATGTATTTGCACGTTAAATTCCAGTCATAAAGAGACTTATTTTCTCCATTGTTGGGTGCATGTACAAAAAACTTTTTTGGGCCATTAAATAAAGGAATATTTTATTATTAAGTCTATGCTAAAGTACCCTTTTTAAATTCAGCACTTTGTTGAGGATTCATGGCTAAGACATCTTCTAAGTGAAATATGACTGCTTGTCTTCAATTTCCTTTGAGGTGGAATAGTGAAGATTTATGATATTGTGTTCTCGTCCTCTATCTTGTATCTTGCCAACAACATCAAAGCTGTCTCTAATGCAGCAGTCATTGCATACATCTGACCTGTTGTTGTGTTTCAGCTTACAACAGCAAAATTACAATTAGTTTATTCAACATTTGCTGCTGGAGGGCTGTGTAGAGTTTAATATAACTAGCTGTTACAGTCTGGATGGGAGACTTTTGACCACATCAAGCTTCTAACATTTACTTCAAACATCTGCCACACGACTGCAAAAGCACTACTCCTAATCTACGTCTAGACTTTATAAAAAGCACTGGTGAAACCTTGTGAGCCATCATGAAGTCCCAAAAACCTTCGCAGAAAATCTACTAAAATTATTAGGCATACATGGTGTGAAGGGACTGCACCAAGGCCAGTTTTCTGATGCTTTTGTCACCCTTGTACTGCTCCCTTTTGACAACACCAACAGTGCATTTCATGTTTTTGGATACAGGAAATAAATATGACCCTCTGATCTTCTGCAAAGTATCAACACCTGGGAATAGCAGAGGGAATAGGATTTGTATGTTGAAAGTATTTTTCTAAAACACTGCAGTGTTTTAACTTAGTTACACATCGAAGAGCACTGGATTTTTCAGTTTCTGAAGTGCCAGCACACAAAGTAAAAAATGTCTCCTGTCTTCTTCCTTATGAAGTACTATACAGAAATAGACCTCATCCATCCTCCCTACGAGTGTTATCTGAGATGGTTCGTGAATAATTGATGCGGACAGAAATTCCACCCCACTTGGGAGGGCTGTGGATGTACAGGAACCCCCACCTTTTCCTTGCCCTTCCTCTTGAGAGCTCTGACAGTGTAGTGGGTCAGGCCCACTCAGATGTGAGTGACTGAACCAGTAAGTGACTTGGTCAGTCACCCTGTGTTCATGAACCACTGAGGCCTCACTCTCAGGAGCATGTCCTATCTGTCACTGTGAATTCTGCCTCATATATAATTAAAAGTATGGGGATATTTTGCAAGGATCTCATAACCTTTCCCGCCAGCTCCTCCAACTTGTATGTTTTCTTGCTTTAGCAAATGTAGGATGTGATAAAAGTATTGACTAGCCCCTTCAGGGCTTCACGTCATTGTTGAAACACCCGTTAGCTACAGCAGCCGCTGTCCTTGCATTAAAACCGGTAAATATTTTGGAGTTAAAATCAATAAGGAAAGGATGGCTTGACAGATTTCAAATACTTTTTTAACACTTCATCACACCTCCACATATATGTGTCTATATCACACTGCAGTGACAGAGCTCCTTGTGACAGCTCGAGAGAAGTTGTGCATCCTGTTTTCTAAAAACAGGAGTACCTTCATCACTCCTCTTCCTACTGTTGTGCATGGACAGCTAATTCTTAAAATCAGCTATTAGCTCTGATAAAATAAGCAGTGTGTTGTTAAAATGGACTCATTTGGGGTTTTTTTGTCAAACACGTCAATGTCTTTAACGTGTTATTTTCAATCTTCAGTAGTAGTGAATCATCACAACAGGGGGGAGAACATTTCTGTTAGCTGTCAATTTCTTACTGTGTCTTCATGACATGAATAACCAATTACAGCACTGAGGATGACAATAAGGTCTGACTGTTTAAGCTGCTGAAAAAAAGACTAATATCAGTTGGCATTTATTGACTTTAGAAGGAAATTTTGCATTTTAAGCCTTCCCTTATGTTGGATAGATTTTTTTTATTTTGTTTTGTTTCTTTTTATACCAAAACCGTACTGTACCACAGTGCTTCACGGTCTTTTTTTATTTTTTTTTCCCTAAAAGCCCCAAACGGTGACACCAGACTGTGGACATTGCTGCTTTTCTCCATTTGAATTTTTTCCAACAATGCACTCTAGTTTGCACATTACGAGGGTGTCATTGCTCTGCATGTAGTTTGAGTCTGGGCCCTACATGTGCTTGTTGGTCTTGTTTTTTTAATACCTCAGAAATACCTCATTTAATACCTCAATACCTCATTTTAATACCTCATAAAAAAAATTTTGTTGTAGAAATAAAACAACTGACAAAGATCATAATCATTAATAGGTAATTAGTGGCAAGATGATATGAACAGGATAAAGCGGGCCACTGTCCAATTTATTTAGGGCACTTGGTTTCTTATACATCATTCAATGGAGTGTATCTGATCAGTCCCAACTTCATTGTGCAGATTGACCCCGACCAAGCAACCCGGGTCATAAAGAAATCTCTCGAGTCTCAAGAAGAACAAGCACTCCTGCAACAGATGGCTTGGCCCACACACAGCCCTCATCTTCATATCATGGAGCCAGTCTGCAATTACATGTAGAGACTGAAACACCTCAAACAGCCTAAATCCATTAAAAACTGTGACAAGTTCTTAAAGATGTTTGGAGCTGCCATGACTGCCAAGTACCCTGAAAACTGTAGTATTGTCACTATTTTAGATACAACGTGTGATCACATCTAATTTTAAATAGTTTAATTCAGCTAGTTTCTATTCATATACCTTTTTTATTTTTAGGTTTTAGAAAGGTGAATTTTGCAGCATTAGATAGATTTTGAACCATTGTTTAGTCTCTAAAAAGCTCTGAGAAGTCAAATAAGTATTCAACACACCGGTTTCTTGACTTCACCTAAGACAGCACTAACAAACTAACACCCCTACGTACTATAACAAAAGACACCTCATTTTAAATAACTAGTCTAAATGGTAGTGTCAGTCTGTGTTAGCTTAAATGGCAAAGTTAAGTATTTTTCTCAAAGATATATACACATAGATGACGCTGCTGTCCATAGGAATGATGCGTCAACGCGGCCACCATCTTGGGCCGGGGTAGCCACATCTACTTCCTGCATTATTCAACAGAGACAGAGGTTAAACGATTAAAATCACCATAACTTGCTGAAATTTTAAACTACTCTCAATCAGTTTGATTTATTGTAAATGTCACATATATTTATAATACAACAGATGATTTTTTTTTTATTTATATCATATACTTACACATACTCAAACACACACCCACATTCATACTCAATTTTTTCTACAATACTCCAAGAAATAATAGTGGGGATGCTCATATATGGAGTTATATATGTGATTTTATTATGCATTAAATGAAATATAAATTAAAATAAAAAATAAAGGATTGAGTTAAACAAAACGAAAAAACACAAAACAGAAACACAAGCACACACAAACACACACAGAAAAGGATTGCCTGAATTAAAAATGTACCAATATCCCTACAAAATGAAATACTTCAATTAAAGTTACAACTGTTCCTCTTGCCATTTTGATACTAAATCAAGAACCCAAATTTACCTCTGATGTGACAAGCCCAACAAGTAATGAACCTGATAAAGGTACCGAAGAACACAACACCAAGATAAACCAGAAGTTTTTAACATAACATCAAAGAAAAGAAAACAAACATAGAATTCAAGACCAGAGACATTTTTAAGAGTAAGTACTTTGGGTTCATTTAAAAGGAAGCAATTCTAATAGTGTATTTCATTATCATTTAGTGGGGACTACGTTGTGTTAGTGAAATATTATGATTACGTGAGAAATTGTCATGACACTAACTTTGCAAATATGGTCTGGAAAATTAAAAATGGATGGTATCACTTCCTTTAAACGAGTTGACTGTCCAGTCCTGTCAAAGTCCTCAGGGTTAAAATGACAGCTGCAAACGACTGAACAGTCCTTCAGCACAAAGTCTTCCTCCTTAGTGCTGCTACCCATGCTGCCTCCTCCATTTATCTCTTTTTTTTTAACATACAAAACAAAACCATCTGAACATCGCTCAGTTCTCAGTTCTTCTGTAGCTACAGTTCAGCAGTTAAAGTTAATGTTAGCGCCATGGAACTGATTTAATAGATAATGTTGGAATGACATGACCTACTTAGCACAATTATATGAAGTGGCTGATTGCCAAATGCCACTTAAATCATCTTACTGCAATCATCGTCTTACTAACAAAAACATTTTTTTATTTTCTTGTCCTGACATAAGCCGGTTTATGTTAACTTAAGAAATAAATCAAATTCAACAAGTTCATAACAGTTAAATAATATAAAACCACTTCTTATTTGTGAAATGTTATCACTAGTTTCCTTGTTTCGGTGTTTCAATTACAGAAACATCCGTATGCAGCACAAAAATCTGGCATTTTGGTTTCACACACACAGTCTGACTGATCTGACCGGGTCTGAAACCTCGGCCCAAGATGGCGGCGGCCGTGTTGAAGTGCCTGACAAGCCCGGATGCAACATCTATGTGTATTCATCTATGATTTTTCTGATCAGAATTAGTCCAAAATCAGCATCTCTCACCGAAATGATGCCAAAATCTATTTATTTTATTCACTGTTGGATTACATTCACCTGTAACCTATTTAGCAGTTCATTACCTCCCACGTTAGCAGATACTGTTAACACGTGGGCTCTGCTATCTTCAACAAACACTAAATGTTTTGAAAAAGTAACATGCACGTACAGGTTTTGCATCTGAAAAAAAGAAAAAAAAAACTCCACATAAACTGCATTACCTGCTGAGATGACAGCTTTAATGTTCATCAGACTTTTTGGTGACTTCTTTTTGTGCCGATAAAAAACATATCAGAACTGCACGATTCAGAAAATAATGTGAATCGCGATTTTTTAGCTTAGAATTGAACGCAGAACTAACAGAGCCCATTGGTTCTTGCCTATAAAACAACATTGATCATTCAATAAAATAAAATAAAAATATGTTGCATTTATTTCTTATGCATTTTTCCCAGAGTAATTTCAATTGAAAACATTTTCTACAGGAAAAACAACAGCCTAAAATAATTTCCTCATTTGAGAAAATCAAATATCGTTATAGCAAGAGAAAGAATGCAAAAAATTTTTTACTGCACTGAAAGTCAGCTTTCTACAGGTATATATTACATGTATAAATACGTTCAGTCCGGTTACTGACATCTGTCTTTGTTTCTTTCTTCGTACGACTTCATCATGCGGTATTTTGTGGTGACGTTCAATGTGATTGTAGAGATATGTGGTGTTGCCTTGTTGTGCTGCAACCAGGGCAAAACACACTTTACTATGCAACTCGCACTGTTTATCATTTGGCTTAAATCCAAAACACTTCCACACCGCTGCCAAAAGCAAACATTTTTTGAATACGAGTTCGGTTCGGGTGAGGGGTAACTTTCGCCACTACCGCTTGGGTTTTCGTTGCTATGCATTTAAACCTCCTTACCGCAGACTTTCCTCCACCGTGACTTCAAGCGGGCTTCTGCCACTGAATCATGTGTTGTTATGCCGCTTTACCATTGGTTGAGGGAGGAGGCAACGCAGGGGTGCGTTTGGGGACGCTGGAAAAAATCCGGGAATAAATTATGATGCAGCTCGTGATATAAATGCTTTAGAACCGCTGCGTGTAAAAATGAGATCACGTATATATGTGAATCAAGATTTATTTATTAAGTTTTTATTATTTATCGTGCAGCCGTAATTAGAACTTGTGTTTGTTGTACCTCCTTTTTTTGGTTTGGTTTTGTGTCCCAATAATAATAAAATGACAAATATAAGTATAGTTTTGCAACCATAATTGTGCAAAAGCATGCAAAAAAGAACACACACACTTCTAAAGGCAACCAGCTGAGTAAATTTTGCATCAAAACCACAAAGCCAAACACCTGCTGTCAGAACCATTTTAAATGGTTTCTATGGTAAAGAATATTTGAGTAGAGTAGAGAAAATGTTAAGTCTTTGGGTTGTTGAAAGTGTCTCATTTTCAAGAGTGCATATTTTTCAGTCTCTGATTTTGAAGTACCTTATAAGGAAGTAGGACCACCCTTCAGACTAGATTCTGTCCCTCATGGAGTGCTGGCTTACAAGTCCTGGACTGTAAGTAATTGGATGTTTACCCTCCATTGAGAAAGAAAAGCTTTGAGGGATGAAGGCAGTAGAAATCCACTTCACACTCTGCTCACCAGGATTTCCAATAAAAGCTCGGTGATGTTCAGATCTGCTGATTGAAGAAGTGATGGAGGCCATTTGACGTCAACCTGATGATCATGGTTTCACTTTTGAATGTGTCTCTCAGTGAGCATAAAGACAATATCATGCAATATGAAAGAATGGCAAGAGAACAGAGCGTGCACCACAGGGTGAACATGGCCTTAAAATGACCTCCCATCCCTTGCCTTTTATATACTGTAACGCAGAGATATCATCAGGCATAATGACTCGTGTGAGATTGTTGCCTATTGAATGCATCATTTTGCTTTTTCCGAAACTTTTTATCATCGCCATCATACATCTACCTTTACCTAGCTGTCCTGATTTCACACTGACGAACTGTAATAGAGACCAATGTCTTTCAAATAATACAAGAAAAAAAATTGTAATTCTGTTGCCCATCGGGTCTAAATTGTCCTCTAATAAATCATCCTCACATTGTATTTTCACTGTCTAAAATAATTTTAACTTAGCTCTAAGTTAACCTTTTCTTCTTAGCTGTAATCTCCCCCCACCAGGCCTGACATTGGGCAGTCAGAGCTGTGACAATTCCTAACTATTCAGTCTGTGTGATTTGACTGTTCAGCTGGGAGTGGGAGCTGGGGTAAATGAATCACACCATTTCCTTTCTTCAGTCTGCCAGTCAACTGATGGAATTCATTCTCTGGTGAAGCTAATAGCAGCTGTACACCTCCCCCTCTACACACTAACACACACACAGATGCTCACCACACCCACAACACTCGTCCCTGAAGGACAGTCACTGCCAGTCCATCCCGCCCACACCTCTCCGTTATACCTACAAGGTTAATATAGATGGGAGATGTATTGAAAAGGTCATAACTGGCATGCTTCCCACTCTGAATCGTAGCATTTGTAAGTTCAAAACAAAAACAGATGTTAGATTTATTCTTCGTCTTTGGGCTGTTATTACACTGATCAAGTAGCACTCTCTTTGGTGTACGCTCGTGTATTTTTTGTGCCTCAAATTTCAATATCAAGCTCTGTTATTAGTTGACAGAGAAGAGTAACCTTTTTATACAAAGAAAAAAATTCTGATGTTAAAATCAAAACAAGACAAGATAGAAACAAGCCAAAATAAATTATCAATTACAGTTCAATATTAGGCTATGGACTGAAGCCATAACAACATAGAGACGAGTTTAGATGAATCTGCTGAAGCTTTTATTGTTTAGACATGTCCACATGGAACTGGCGTTTTGGGAGCCCAACAAAACCATGTCCCAAGGTGAATTAATCTGAAAACGCCACTCTTTCATACAACCCAAATGGATCTTTCCTAAACTGATGACATCATAGCCCCTCCTCTCCCTTAACCCGCTTATGAAACCCCACCAACAGCAACAATAAGGGTGGATTGTTGCTTTCATGCTGCATAAGCTATGTGACCCAAAGCAGATTTTCTACCTTGTTGGTTATGTGCACAAACATCACACAACTTTTTGCCCATGCTCCTTGTTTTGTTAGTGTTACAGCACCACTAACAGGCCTGGCATATAGACTACATTGTTTTCACTGGTTTTGTGTGCACACACATTTCTTGAAACAATTAGATCTTTAACAACCCCACGTGCTCTTGTGCAAGTAGCAATATTGACTTGAACGCTAGAGCGCCTCATGCTAAAGAGCATGGACATGAAGTCAGAGGTAAACACAAGGGCAGATAGTTATGAAGAACGATTCTCGGAGCTTGTTTGCAACTACTGGCATCTTTATGATTTTTCCTCTCCATTGCACAGTGACAAACGTGTGTCTAAACATTTGGCAACAGATTGGTGAGCTGTTGTTTTTACGGAAATACAACCAGAAATACAATCTGACCGGCAGAATGGCCTTGTCACTATTTCCAAAAAACACAAAAGGAAAATACAAAAAAAGTCCAAATGGTGTGTACTGCTCCTAGCGGTGACCTCCAGAATGGAGCGTTTTGGTGTCGTGCTGCTGTAATTCTGCAGTAAACATATACAAAGATGGTGCAGAATGTTGACGTGCACATTTGCATACACAGCAAATAAGCCCTAACTTAAAGGCACAATTAGAAAGCCATTTACATGTTGTTAGCTTTCTACATCTCATGCAATTAACAGGAATCAGTAAACAAGACATAAATATAAGTGCTAGGTTAACTGGCAGTTAAAGAATACCTTAATAAAGGGTTATGGACAGAGGGGACTGCACCGAACACAGCAAAACACTAATCTGTAGGTCTGGCAGTGACAACAGCTGTGTTGGAATTAACAAATAAAGCTGAGAAGAAGAATAAAGCAAAACTTAACAGTTATTGTAACTTTTTTTTATTGCAGTGTGTTTCCTACTTTTAGATTTTACTCCCAAAAGCACATTACAAAAGTATGTTTAATGTTAAACACATTAAAATCTTGTTACCACAGACATTTTTTCTCCATTATTTTAATCAGAAGCAGAGAAACTGCTGACTTCACAGATATGTCAACATCTGTCCCATTCTATCACATGCTGTTTTGGGGTCATTGTCTGGTGCTGGTTTGGAGTATTTTAAAGTCTTGTTAGACTCTACTACATGTTGCTTGGACAAGTTTCAAAGCCTGAGTTTTCTGTGGCATGCACTAAAATTCAACCAGTGCAGTTGTTCTATTAGATTGCTGTCTTAAGGGAAATATATTAAGAATATTATTAAATTATTTCAACAGTGTATGGACTTTGCTACCATATTTAGGTGCTGTGCATGAGGAAACTCCCTCAATAAATGTTGAAACCACATCTGTTAAACTAAGCATACCGTGTCAACACTATATGGCAGGAATCCACTTCTTCAGTGATGTGTTTTAGGCTCTTACATCTCCTGAGTGCTTTTCTAAACTAAATGCTATAACTTTCCTGACAACACAGTCAGGACAGGTTAATGGAATGTCCCTTTTTTTTCCAGCAGGTAAAGTGTTGCTCAAACACCTGCTTTCATCATTTTTAAATTGTAGATCATGATACAATACTTTTAACAACATAAGATTGCACCGACTTCATAAATTTCAGAGCCCTTGACAAGTGAACAAGGCCATAATTCTGGACAATACTTTCTATTAAAACATTAACCTAGACAGTCAGTCCTCTTAAGCTGCTCAGTAGGTAAAAGCTTTAGTCTATAAAACTTTCCACTTGGCCAAATTTGAATCTCTGCCCTCACATCTGCTGAACCTTTTGTAGTTTTTCATTGACTGACTAAATTGTCTGTGTCCTCTATTTTCCTTATACCTTGACTTAACTAACTCTTGAAAGCTCCTGTCTTCCTCTTTCACACACTTCTGTGTGTGTCTGAAGCAGGTGAACACCCACACACTCACTACCACCACAGATCGTGACTTCTGACTGGGCTTGAATCCATGACAAGGAGCCCTCGCTCTGAATATCAAAGACCCGTATCTGAGAACATGTAGGCATGACTCACACCCTGTTCTGTCTTACTCCCAGCAGGCTACCTGAACGTCCAACTTGCTAGATGTGGCAGGGGTTACTGGAGGACGCTGATCAGACAGTGCCATGTCTGCAGCGTGGGCGGAACTTGACTGAATTTGCCACCCAACCATGTGAACATATGAAAATCCCAGTAGTGTGCTGAGATTTTTAACACACCCATTTGTCGCCCTTACTTTCATGG
>JBAMHW010000017.1:6211410-6225196 GCA_037177495.1 Rhadinocentrus ornatus
GTTGAATTTTAAATCATATCTTCCTCACTTGTAAGAGTAATCTTTTACAACGTGTAATCTAGTTTTATAGTGGTGGTCATTATTCTTGTAAGTCATAAAGAGATTTTACTGACTGAATTAATCACCAAGACCTCGGACAGCGATACTAAACATAGTCTTTTAGGAAAGACAACAAAGGCAGCAAGAATAGGATTAGAGTTTAATACAGTTGTGACAGCTATGCATTGACTGAAGGTTGTGCTTGTTGTTAAACTCTGCACATAGGGAATGTTTTTCAGTTGACAATCCACTATTAACATTATGGGCCGTAAATACATGCTGCTTTTTTATTTGGTTTGAAGCACAGAAATAAACCTTTTCTTGCTTGTTGCAACCCTAGAAAATGTTTTTTCCTTTTTTATTTTAGGCTTGTATTTTATGTGAATGTTGTAGTTTTATCATCAAGGGGTGATGATGAGAGATGAGTAAGACTTTAATGGTAATTCCATCAAGATTAGAAGCAGCTATCTTAAAATATATCAATTCTTTTCAGTTTTTTCAACCCTCTTTTAATCTTTTGTCTTCATCCAAGGTTACCCTAATATTGTGGCAACGTATGGCCGTGGATACACTGGCTTCGCACCCAGCTACAGCTACCAGTTCCCTGGTGAGTTAAAGACTTTCTTAAAATATCTGTTGCATCTGATTTCTACTTTGCTTTTTGAAGCAGCAAAATCAGACACACATGTAGAAACACACACACACTTCAATCCACATACATAAAGCTTCATCAATATACATGCCGGTCAGCATATAATCTGCAGGGTTATAAGTATGCTACGTGTGGGGATTTCTCAACCAGGGCTTGAAAGCTGACATATAGTGAAGTAAATTGCCTACTCCCTTTTATCCCGCACTTGAAGTACCATGACCAAATGTCTGAAATAGTGGCAGTTCTTCGTCTTCAGCAGCCCAATGTATGCAAATTCATCTGTGGAGGGCCGGAAAAAATAAGCAGTTCTTTGTGTAGGCAGATTTTTAAATGTGGTTCTTATAATGGAAAATGAAGTCATTTTCTGCATTAAAAGTGTTGAGTCAGAGTCGCGGGCACTTTGATGGAAGTCCAAATTGGAGGCATGCAGTCTGGAGGTGAGCAGCTGTACCTGCATGCTGCATGATGGCCTGTGGCTCCGTGGTTCTTCACTTAGACAGGCATCCTGTCAATTTCACGCTTTATTTAGGGAACTTACTCTTACTTTGTTTGTCATGCCAGACATCATTCCTTCCACTGATAAGTTGGAATGATATCTGACAGAAACCGGGATGTCTGTAATATCTTTGTGAAATAGATTCAGAAATGGTAAGACAGGGGTTCCAGCTGTGACCACCTGCAGATCAAGCATATGCTAGTTTCATACTTGACCCCAACATTATGTGACAGAAGAGAGGAGGAATACCACCCACAGTGCATGTCAATGCAGGTGTGTAAAAGTGCAGGTCTGTCCTTTAATAATTACTGTGCTTTTTACCTTTGGGTGCTTCATACATCTGAAATTATTTTTAAGATTTACCCATGTGAGTATTCATCAGCACAAAATTTATGAATTATATCCGCAAAATGAAAGACATGGGATGGATTTTTTTCAGAAATTCATGTTTATTCTGTATTAATAGCTTTAGTTAAACATGGATTTTTAAAAATGTTGGCTATTTACAAGTAATTAAAGGATATCACCTTCCCGGAGGAAAAAATGTATGATCCTGTCCATGTTTAACTCAATTTCAAGAGTTTGATAAAGCTGTATGATTAAAACAGCGTCCTCAGGGCTCGCTCAACTCTTGACAGGTAATTGGAAATTTTAATGTATGAATCAAACTCCTTGACTAAATTAAATAACCCCAGGCCAGATATTGACTAGTGTTTTTGCTTAGGAAGATGTGGAAAGCATCCTCAATTTTAGATCAAAAGCTTTTTCTCACTGTACACAGCCTCACTGAAACACTCCTATAAATAAATGGAGCTGGGACCGAGCAGGCAAGATCCAAGAGGCATAAATTGTGGGCTGCCTTTCAAAGCTTTTTTACACCCAGTAAACCTCAGGGGTCCTCTGTTAACAGGAAAAAAAGTGGTTAGGCAATTGTTCAATTGTCAAGATAAAACAGTGATAAAACATTGATCAGTGATGAAACACTGAATTAAGTACAAAAACTCAATAAAACCCACACAGAGAAAGACAAATCAAAGTTGACATCTCTGCAGCTGAAACAGAGAACAAAACAGAACCTGAAACAAAGAAGAAAGATGCACGACCTGAGTAAAAGATGGGTGAAAGCTGCATTTAATGCAGCCAGCCAGACGGAGCCGACGCCAGCTCAGCAGCTTGTAAACAGCCTGTGAAACTCCTGGTTCAATCCACCATTGATCAGAAAATGTATTTTATATTGATTGCATGCAATATGTTTATGTCTGTATTTGTTAGGTATGAGTTGTCTGCAAAATTATCCCATCACTGTACAAAAATCCTTCAAATGTAATGCCCTTTTAAGCTTTTGCATTTTATCTATATAGTAAATAGCGATCATTTGCCAGTCAGAGGGTCGGTGGTTCAATCCCCTGGCTTCCCCAAACCCCATGTCAAAGTATTCTAGGGCAAGACAATGAACTCCAAGCTGCCTTTAGTGAATGGATTTTTTTATGATAAACAGAAGGGACTATGTAGTCTGTAATATTTAATAGATTTAGAAGTGATGTATATGAATGTGTGTCTGACTGGAAAAAGCACTTTAAGTGATAAACAAGATCAGAAAAGTGCTATATAAAGACAATCTATTTACATTTAATTTATCTAATCAATGTGAATTTGATAACTTGTTCATAAACACACAGATATGAGAACATTAACCCAAAAAGGAGACGCCTGATATTAACATCGGCTGCAATTTTCATTAAAGCTTAAACTAAGAGCTATTGGACATTTTATGTGATAAGTCTCACTGAGCAGAGGTTTCTCTGGCTAAGATTACTGTATACTGGCTGTATAATAGTTCTATATTTTGTTTTTCCCCCAAACCTTTATTTAACCAGAAAATAAAACTTAAATTTAAAATCTTATTTTAAAGAGTGTTTTTTTTTTTGTCAAGGTGGGCCGCAAAAATATAGACCCATTAACAAAATGTTAGCATATTGAAACAACAGAGCCATCAAAACTATAATCACAAATTATTTAAAGGTGTCAGACCTATGAAGTTATGACAGCAGTCATCATATATAGGGGTAACAATGATTTACCAGCAGGACTCACTTACTGCCATAGACACATAACACATCTTCTGACTACAAAGAGCAATAAGCAAGTGGTTTGCAGAATAATGACTGCAGATTTTGCAGTATAAAAAATGCAAAAAGGTTTTAGCAAATGTTTTATGAGACATCTTGCCTGCATACAATTCAGTTTAATAAACTAGATTTTACTATTATCTAGAAATTAAACTAGATTATTTTTGTTTACATAGAGGTAGTTCAGGTCAGTGCAACTAGAAAATTAGCTGTAATTTACTGTCAGAAATGTAATTAATTCATTTTTAAATGTAAAAACATAAACTACAGTAACCTCTGTGAATGTTATGTTTGTCCCAATTTTTTTAAGCTTTTACTCTATGAATTTATAAAGTATTTTTTTAAAGCAGAGGAAAAGCTTCGATTAAGAAAATTTCTTTGATTTTGTGCTGTTTTTAAAATCAAAGCTCAATTTAACATGTAGTGTTGCAAATTACATCCTGTTTACCTTGTGACTGCATAATTTGAGCATAATGCCTGAACTTCACTTTGATTTAGACTTAATTTCAGACACATCACTGTCTGCATCTTGTGTAATGACAATCAGAAGAGCAGTTCTATTTACAATTACCTTTGAATGACAAATAGTAAGGGGGTGCACAATGTGAGTATTCCAAGATAAAAAATTTTGTGTGTTTTTGTGTTAATCAGAAACATTATTTATAGTAGTAAAAAAAATGTCTTGTTTCCACTGCTTGATGCCAAGTTTGTTAGTAGAGCTAGTGTAATGTTGAAGCATACTGACTTCCCATCATGCCAAACTTTCTCAGTTTGTGTTTATGGTGATACAGAATTAAAATGCAAAGCATTAGAAGTGTCAGTATCCAAAGCAGGGTGAGGGGACTGGTATGTATGAATGCAAACAGGACATTATGTCTAGTCTTGTTCCTGTTCTTTATATAATTGTAAACATCCGATCTGTGTAAGATGACGAGCCCTGGACCTGTGCTGAGGTTGTTTTTAACTTTAGTCCCTCACATTAGATTTATCTTATTGCTATCATCTGATATTTTTGGACTACAAATGCTGAGATTGATGACTTTCTTCAGTCTTAAACAGCCTCACTTGGAACTGAGTGTTTGTTTTTCCCATGAATTCTTTGCATACCCTCATAGTAAGCTTCCACAAAAATGTAGTGCTATCTACTCATTTAAATATTTGCATATTTCAAGTTAATGTCTGAAAATGTGAATGTGTTAGTTAACAGCACACTAAACCTAACACAATGAATGTCAGCAGGCTCATTAATAAACACACTTCTAATCAGAGGTTCATTCCCCTCCTGGGTGTTGGATCAGAGAATCTGCACCATGAATGCTAACTGAGAGAATGTGCGATTTGCACTATGACTGAACCGGCGCCTGAACAGCTGCTGCACTCTTCTAATCATCAGCTAGATCCAGTCATAAATATACTGTCATACAGAGATACAGTAATATTTCAAGCACTGTCGTAACATAGATAGCTTTGGAGTTGTGTCAGTGTGGTAAATATCTGAATGCTGTAATCAGCATCAATCCGTGGATGCCAGTCAACTATTTTGACTCAGTATTTAGCCTTTAAACCCACACATAGCTGTCATGGAGCAGTACTCTATAGAAGAAGTAAATGTAGCCACTATGATGGCTCCCATCAAGAATGTAAAGAGTGCCGGGGTGTGAATACCGAAGTTTGGTGTCAGCCTGTTGCTACCTTGATGTTTTTGGAAGAAGGTAGAGCTGCTCAAAACCCGATTCTATAAAAAATTATCTATTGAGGTCTGATAGCTTCTTAATTATAGAAATGTTTTCTAAATGACAGCCAGAAAATTACTCAGAAGTTAATTTAACTAATGTATTTGAATATATGTTTGTGACTATTTTATGACATAAGCTTTGAATGAGAACCTATAAGAGGTCGAAATAACAAGATGTGAAACCATTTTAAACTGGCATTATTGTATTTAATCAAAAATGCAACCAAAAAGTTCCTGCAGCACATTTTCTGGTCATATATGAAACAGCAAATCAAGTTATTAATAGGCACCATTCATTTCACAAAACCCCAGCTTTGTCAGTGGGTTACTTGCTGAGAAAGGTCCACATTCTTCTAAAAAAAAATGTAAACTGAGACTTTGCTGTGAATAATGTTGAACAGCCTGGATTGCAGCAGGCTCTGGAATCAAAGCATGAAAATTAAGCACACCACAGCCATGCTGAACGTTACTTAAATAATCAGACTTCAGAGCTAACTTTTATTTGACTACAAAAAGAAAGTTAAAATTCAAATTGTCACTGAATTAAAATGATGTACAAAAGGCTTTCACTTCCATTCTATCAGAGATAAAAGAGCGCTCTATTCCACAGATGTTACTCAGTTAAAAGCAGTTGGACGGTGATGAATTTCAGACGGCTTGAAAAGCAGAAAATGCTGCAGTTTGAATAAAAATCTTCACCTCTTGTTGAATAGCAAAGGTGACAGGTGTATGCATTTTTGTTTTGAAAGTGGAAGAACAAATCATCCTTCATTTTACTCCAAATATATCTCCATCTATTATTTTCCATCTCAGGAGAGATTACAAAATGCATCATGATTACCTGCGGAGATCTAGCTTACAGTAGGAAAATGGTTATGTTGTAACAGTAGGATGCCATTTTTTCTCCAATTTAGAAGCAAAAATCACAGCTGTGAGTATAGCTGAAAACAGACAAAGCAGGAGCTGACAATGCATGAGGGACATTACTGTACATTATACTCATTTTTATGCAACAGTCTTATTAGCATTATCCTGCTGATAAATGCACTATTGTATTATTCAGCTTGTGTCGCCCAAGGGAACATCCCTGAAGATGTGCTGTATTTCAGCCAGGTGTCTGGTTTGGAGGACTTCACTTGATTAAGGAATTTGAAGTTACATTTATTGTAATACAGTGTTTAATCACAGCTACAGTACATTGAACTGCTGTTTACTTGTCTTAGATTACTCTAGACTAAGACAGTATACAGTAAAACATCCTTGTCTGCACTGTGCATAATAAAAATGCAAATGTTAGATAGCAAATGGTTTAGCAATAAGTGCAAGTTAAGCATATGCACTGTAGTTTATGTACAGTGTCTTTTTTGCCAGCAGTGGCAGCAAATAAAGCAGAATTATGAAGAGGTTTAAGAATGATAGTATGCTCCATTGTGACTATACTGTGTGCATGAATAAGAAGCTTGTCTGAGGAAAATGTAATTAAAAAAAGAAAATCTGGTGTGCATATGGGCATTTTGCATGTGAATAAGCTGTAGGAGTGAACATGAAAAGCAGGGACACACCCCTCATACATTCATATTGCACTTTCTATTGTTAACCAGTCTTGTATCAGTTCCTTTTATTCCACACACATGAGTGCACAACTGAATGTGCACACACAGAAATGTTGTATTCATACAAAGACTGCAATTCAGGAGCTGCATATGGAGGGAAGAAGCGAAGAGACTTTACCAAGAGCTTTTCTTCACCCTCCCATCTTCCTGTGCGACTCTCTGCCTCCACAGCCGTGCCCTCGGAGAGTCCCTTGGCATAAATGACCATTATGGCTCCATTAAGGCTGCTGCTAGGAGGTCATTATGCTACACCTGAAAAAAACAGGGAAGAAGATGTTAGTGGGGTCCCATCAGGGCAGAAGCACAGACTGAGTGAAAGACAAAACAGTAAGTCATTCAGCTACTTCAGATGTCTTTACAGACAAACAGCAATTCAAGTCCAGTGAGTCAGCCTAGGAAGTAAAAGAACAGCGGTGGAGATAATTAGGGAGGAGAAGGGGCATTGTTCTGTCAGTTTAACATACATTGTCAGATCAGTAAACGCATAGTTATATTATTGTTGTTGTTGGGAACCATTGACTTGGCAGATGGGTGATATAGCACTTTAGTGCCCGCCTTCCTTCTGTATTCATTGTCTCCATCTCCATCAACCAGCTTTTTTCTGAGACAGATCAGCGCACTCCATCTCACCCAACTGACAAAAAAACATCATTTCAAAAGGCTTAAAAAAGGATGAAGTAGATTTGTCTTTCTAGGTGAAAGTAAACAGATCTTCAGCCCAGTAGGTGGTTCTGGATTCCACTGTGTCTGTTGCTAACTCAATAAGGGAAACTTTTAGGTGCCCTGATTGGCTATGAGACTGCCCCATATATAGAAACTAGGTTTGCTGAAGGTATAGATATATTTATGTTTTATTTTAAAGTTTATTCAAAGCTTTTGAAAGGGGGAAAAATAGAAACAAGATTCATATTTGACCATTGAGACAGAAATGTGCCTCATACAGCTGTAAATAATAGTGATAAGAAAGCTACTGACCTGTTGGCCTTCCTTTCTCTATAGGAGATGCATACAAAGGTACAAGTAACAGCTGCCTTCTCAGCAGGTGGCAGACATGGAAGGAGAAATGCTGACCTGTGCAATTGAGATGATGGTGGCTACCTCTGAGGGGTGAATGCCCCAATAAACTGGAGCAGAGCTAACGTGGCATATAATAAATGCACCAGAGGTCAAGCTCGGGCATTGGCCTGAAATACCATCTACCCTCCTAGAGTTTAGCAACTGTCTGCTGCTAGGAGATAGAAATATAGTGAGATGGATGATATGGTAGTGTAAAGCTGTGAAGCTTTGAAGTGCATTTAGGAGGCGAGGAGTGAAGAGGTAAGGTGGCTTTTTGGTGATATAGCTGCATCCTGTGTATCCTAAAGACCAGTGAGGTCTTGGTGGATTTTGCTAGCTCTTTGCTTTGTGTTTTGTATCATCTTAAACAGAATTAAGATAAGTCTGTCATATAATATATTTGAAAGTCACATGCTTAAAGAAAAAATCAAGTGAATCAAACTGGATTTGAAAATATAATGGTCATTTTAATGTTAGACCTAGACTGCCAGTAATTAAAAGTGCAGATATTTTGCCAACTTTCTATCCAAAGAGATTCCTCTCTTGTTAGCTATAGTTAATTACGTTTTGTGAGGATGTTGGTTAGGACATTATTATCAGCAGATCTAAAATGCTCCAAGTATTCAGACATTTTCCATTCACTGCACATCTTGGTCACAGAAGTGTAGCAGATGGAAAGAATCGCTGGCCTGAGTTTGATGTGAATCTTACTTGCATTATGGGTCCATGCAACATCGTCCTCTATAAGATAGATCCCACTGTTTGTGTCTTTATGGCACTCATGAGAGATCAGCACATGCAGCTTTCTACCAGTAGAACAGGTTTCTATTGATCTCAAGTTGCACAGTAGATTGTTCCCTAGATCTTGTGACCATTTCTCTGCAAGCTGGGTGAGCTGTGACCCCAGCAAGTGGTCCCACAGGCCAAAGTGAGTGCTACAGGGTTGGAAGCAGATGGCCCTCCTGATGCCACACTGACTCACAGATTGGCTTTAATTGCCAAGGCGGATCATTAGCCCAATGCGTCTGTGGAGGCCTGGCTACTCCATGAGTTGCAGGCCTTAAAATAGGGCCTGACGATGAACATTGTGATGTCACACACTTGAACAACCATGCGCAACATCTAACAGCATCCTGCTCCCGCACACTCGGACACTCAGATATACACGTTAAATCTGACATAATCGAAGGCTCTAAGGTTCCATGTGAAGGGAACCGAGGTGAAGGGACTACTAGGGACATCTCTTTGCTCTCCTGTCTGCTTCTCTGACTCACTGTCTCCGTCGCAATGCTGCCTGCACACACACACATCACACACATACACATCACACATGCAGACTCTCTGAGCTCCCTGGGCCATGACTCCATTCCCAGTGACAGCAGTGAGTGTTCTGCTGTGACGTCAGTGGACAGCACTGTATGTCATGCTCTGTCTACTTCTGTGTGCAGTCATTAATCCGCACTGCTTCTACATCAGCTTGGTTCTCCATTAACCACTCTCTGTTTTATGTGCTTGTGCTTTTTTGTCCGAGGTAGATGGATGTCCTTAAACACTTCACAGGAACACCAGTGGTTTTGTTTATGTTTCTTTAGCTATATTGTTTTACCTGTCTGTGTAAATGAAATGTACTAATGCAGATAGGTTGCATGCTTACATCTAGACAGATCACAGGTCACATGCACTGCACGTGCGTCTCCTTTGGTGCAAGCACCTGTCTTTGTAAAACTATATACTAGTCTCTTAGACAGCCAACACTGATGTGGAAGACAAGCTCACCTCATTTACCCAGGTTTTAACTCACCATAGGACAGCAGACACATCCTCACACACCAAGGCAGGCAGACTGTGGCCTCGGAGACCCACAGTCTAGGTTCCTGTGGCGGGGAAGATGAGCTGCTGTAAGAGGCAGAGTGGCAACACTAAAGCTCATTATGTCCCAGCAGCTGAGCTGCTGGTCTAGAAATGAAACTTGAGCCATCCTGCTACGTACATGGCTGCCACCTTTGGACACTGCTGGAGACCAGCAGCAGTGCAGAGGAAGAGCACAGACAGAGCAGCAGAAGAGGACAATATGTGCATCTGTGAGACCATGCTCTGTGTCTGCTGCCTGTTGTTTTGATGCCACCCACTGTTTGAGAGCTCCATACCCAGTGAGTTGGTTACTTGCTCGGACTCTACTTGGCTGCTCACAGCTTCCCCGCTGTCCTCTGTCCTCCCCTACTGTTTACAGGGCTTAATAACTCTCCAGTTGCTCAGCTCTCCTCTCTTCCTAGTAAACTGTAGAATGCATACATTCACATTACTCATTATTATAGCTTAGGATGGCCCTCCCTGTCCACCACCCTCTCTATGTAGAAACATTATTTACAACTCCTGTGATCAAGTGGAAGCCAGTGTTGCAGCGCTATTTTTGGGTCATGCCACATTTTACCCTACTTGCCCCTGGTATCTAGAGCAGGGTTGTGTAACTACAGTGCATGGAGCCAGCTAAAATAGAATTAAAACTGTCAGAGCTTGTTAAAAATCATGCTTGTGAAATGGCAGCAACAAAGCTGCCTGTTCTTGTAACCCGTCTTAGTGTCATTAATTAATATGCAGTATTTGTTAGCAAATTAAACGTAGTGTCCTTTTTACACTGATCTCTGCAAATCGGCTAACACATATTTAGCTTAAATGGTAAAATGACACTTGATGCACCCACTTTCATTATAGAAGACCTGAAATCAGTCTCCCTTCTTTCATTCATCTGTCCCATCCACTAACCACCTCCAGAAGTCAGAGGTAGGCATTAAAATGCATAAAAAATTAAGGCTGTTTACTTGGACTCTAATGAGAGGAGGCTTAAATAGTCTAGTTTAATTAGAATGATTGGCTCCATGGGGACCACACGAGCAGGACCATAACAAGTGATTCACTTGGCACTCACAGGACCGTTTCATACTCAGAACTGATGTCAGAGGAGATTGGACTGCAGAGACATGTTACTTTCCTTGATCCCAGGTTGAAAGGCAGCACTGCAGTTAAATGCACTGAAGCAGACCATTACATAAGCACCACTGCAAGGTCAGACATCTGTGTCCTCCCTATCTGTCTCTCTCTATTTAAGTCACAATCATAAACCACCTCGGTATTAAGGTTGCGAATGGGAAGATCCAGTCTTGTCCTTAAACCAGTGTTACAATTTTCATAACCAAACTGATTTAAATGTTTCTTCCTTATTTGTTCTGACAAATGTTCCCTTTTTTTTTTTTTTCACCTTATTGTCTCACTCTTGGCTCTTCTCTTTTTTACTGCATTTGTGTGAGTGGCTTAGGGTTATACCAAGCCTTGTGTGGAAGCAGAATGTGTTTATATCAGTTCTCCAGCATAGGAGCGGTTTCCTTTATACTGAAGTGCATGGGAAAGAGTACAAAGAAGAGGTCGAAGGTGCGGCTGCACTTCAATAAAGAGTCTAGTTTGTCCTCTTTGATGCTATGCTGCCGCACACTTCAGCTACAAAGGAATGGTGCTCTTGCCACTGAGAACTGAAGTAAAAGACACTGAGCTTTACCTCACTGAGCTCACAACACCACATCACGACATTACAGTCACACACACATACACAAACAGCCCTTTATGTCTTCTAATTTTTTATTTAATCAAAAGCTCTAAAGGCATGCTAATATACATTTGCAGACATGCATACTGGTGTGGCAATATGCCATCCATCAAGACAGTTTTGACTGACATGATAGTGAGTGTGGAGACTACTCTTCAGCTGAAGGGCTTTGGCCTGAGCCCCCTTGTCAACAAGAATCTACCCCACTGAAGTGTCCTTAAGCAAATCACTTAGTCCTTTCTAGATCCAGCCAGGCCAGTCTGTAGTTGAGCCGGATCTCACCTCTGACCTTCTTGTGAGGAGGGGTGCAATTACTTTACAGAAATCCCATTATATGTCTACCAGCTGTAGCTGTAGAAGGCATCCCGCACAAGAATTATTTTAATAGATTATTATAGGATTCATAGATTTCTGGTTTTAGTAGAGGTTTAAGTTCCTGAAAACTTATCCAGCTGAAACTTTACCAAATAGATCTCTTTCCAAGCTTCATCATTTTGTTCAAAGGTGTAAGATATTAGTGCAATCACTACCTTAAAGCCACGGGTTTGCTGTGCTCTGAGCTCACTCCACCACTGTGATTGACTTTTCTCTCCACAATCAGAAGCCATGAGGTCTTAATAGCAAAGGATCAGTGTGCCGAATAGTTTCATTACAAACAAAAACTGTTACCACTGATTTTAAAAAAAAAAAGAGGCGCAGCTTTATCAGCATGCAGAATCAAAGAAGATGGATGCATACATATTTACCAAAGATGCACAGATTTTTTAAATTTGAATGATATTGAGCTTTAACTCGATTACTTTTTATTGCTTACTTGTTGTTTTGGGTTTTTTTTTGGTCCTACCAAAGTCATTATGAATAAATCTAGGTAATTTCAGGATGAAGTCAATGCAGCGCATTCAGAAAAAAATCTGCCACTGTGTGTGTGTGATTGTTGTTACCTTATTTAACAGTCAACAGACTGCAGTCAACAAGTTAATTATCTGATAACACGGATGTTAGGCCAACTTATCTAAACATTTTTAATATTTACACTCAACATTAAGGTTATGTATGATTAGATAATTGCAATAGAAAATATTTACAGTTTATAATCTTACAGTGTTGACACAGTACACCGTGTTTTCTAAGTCAAATCTGCTACTTTCTACTCTAATTAACATAAACTAGCAGGGTGATGCTTGGGGCATCTAATAGGCTAATGTTTTTAGGACACTGTTTTCAGTGATGCTGACATTTTATATTGAGCTTCACCTGTATCTGCAGTGGCCTCAAAATTGTACAGTCATACTTATCAAAACAGCTACGTTTGTACTATTTTGATATAAAACTCTATCGCCACTGAGATCACTTCATAACTCGTCAGTTTTTATTTACTTTATAACTTGAGGAAATACAAGCTTATTCAACAATGAAATGAATTATTTGTATGGATGACTTTATGTAGCTTCTTCATCTAAGTGTTCATTCACCTGTTTAGTTGTTTCCATTTCTTCATCATCTCTTCTCTTTGTTGGTTCAAACACGGCCGTATCTGTTGGCATCTTGCTCTCTGTGCGACCTTTGTAGCTCGTGTGCAGAATCCAAACTCTGAAAGACACAAAACATACACGCAGAAAGATTAATTTGAATGATTGACAAGTGGCCCAGCTCTGTTAATCAAATTATGCTTATTCTGATTAGAGACCTTAATGTGAGTAAGATAACCTGGTTAAGGTGTTTACATGAGACTAGCAATAATGTGCGTATTGCATTAGTCTGGTTCTAATTGAATTTCGAGTGTGCATGTAAATGCTCTTTCTCTCTCTGGCTCATTTCCAGGCACCAGCCTCTGTATTTTATGTGAGAAGCAGACCTCAGTGTATACTGTAGGTCTCTGCTGATCAGAGGAGAGGTGAGACATGAGCATGTGTGCAGCAGTTCATATGAAAGCCACCTGGCTCTCCCCAGCTCTGTGATTTATGCCTTTGATAACAACAACCAAGAGATGCTTTCAACAACAACAAAGTAGTGTTGAAGGATGACAACAATAGGACACTTGTCAGTCTGGAGATGAAAAGATGTCTTGCTAGCTGGCTGCCTGTTGTAACTCTGATAAATATTTATTTATTTTGTTTGTTTTACTCTATTCTGTGTGTTTTTCTATGTCTTATCAAAGGTTATTGATGAAGCAAAATTTGAAGTGGAGTCAGTTTTCCACCTCCTGTGAAAAGACGACAATGTGCTTTACAGCCTTCCCTGACTCACCAACAGATTTCCACAGGCTGGTCCTGCTTAGGGTCATACAAAACCCGGAGAAAACATACAGCTCTTAAATGAGCAATAATATATATATAAAATCTTCACAGCAAGAAGGTCACTGGTTTGAGCCTCGGGGAGGTTCGAATGTGGGGGGGCTGGTGGGCTTTCTGTGTGGAGTTTGCATGTTCTCCCCGTGTATGCGTGGGTTCTCTCCGGGTTCTCCGGCT
>JBAMHW010000017.1:6225296-6254696 GCA_037177495.1 Rhadinocentrus ornatus
TGAAACAATGCTGGGATAGGCTCCAGCTCACCCCGCGACCCGTAATGGAATAAGCGGTACAGATAATGACTGACTGATATATATAAAATATAAAAATTTACGTCTAATTTATTCTAACCTTTTCTGTCCCTGTAATTAATGAAATATGTTTAAAAGGAAAACAGTTTTCATTGTTTGTGCTTTGATATCTTTGTCGTTCCAAGATGTAAATAACAGTATTAGTGTGGAGTAAAACCTATATAAATAATTCAGCATTACTCATGTCAAATAGCAAATAAGAGAAAAAATAGCCTTTTCAAAAGAAAACAGAGCTGTCTTAACTGTGAAATGTGTATTAAAGGAAAGCATGATTAATTAAAACAACTGCCACACTAAACAATCAAGACTCATTAATAATAAAACACATTAAATACATAATGAATATTTATATTTTGTCTATTTTTGCCTGTTTTCAGCGTACCACATCTATTACATACTTCATACTGCACAGATTAAATCTTAGACAGTTACAAATGAAAATATTCATAATCTCATAAATTATAATTTATTGTTGTAATGTAAGCAAATATAAACTTAGGCAGCACTATACAAATCCTTTAACATCTATTTTAGCTGCCAAGCTGCTGTTTCTTGACATTTTTCACTGATTTGATACTTTAAATAAATTAAGTTTATTAGAATAATGTATTGCTAAAATATTTTGCCAACCTTTTTCTTAAAAGTTTGGCAAATGGGTTTTTCTTAACAAAGGATTAAGATGTTTTCTTTTAATGGGATATAAAATATTATATAATACAACCTTCCTTTTTGATGTTCTGTATTTTCCTGCTCCAGAATACATTATTCTGGCATTCCACGTAAATTATTTGGACACCAATGTCCTAGCCACTATTTCCCACAATCTTATATCTCTCCTCACTTGTCCTCTCTTCCTTTTCTGCTCTGCTCTTCTTCTGTGTTCATCTGTCTTACTCATCACTGCTCTTTGCTGTTCATCTGTCTCATTCCTTCTATCTTGTCCCTAAAACTGACTGTAGCTGCAGGCTGAAAGGCTTTTTTGCCATCTTCCTTTCCAAAACCAAGCTTCTGTGTTAAGCTGCTTTGCTTCTAAGTCTGCTGGCCAGCAAGTTAAACCTCATCAACAGCTCTCCACTAGCAAATATAATAAGCATGTCCATTATAATAAGACAGTCACTGAGATTTGCTGTTTATATTTACAATTCTAATTTTCTAATAACATTCATGATCTCATATATCTTGGTTAAAAATAAAAAATGAATGCAAGGTGTTCCGGCGCTTCATATACATCATGTAATTAGATATAATTATATGCAGCTCTAGGCACTTTTCACTTTTAGTTTCTACTTTTATATTCATATTTCAACATATTCAATCCATATGGCCTCCATCAACGTATCTACTGTCCCTGGGCTCCGCCTGTGCATTAGACAGTTGACAGTCTTCTTATAGCAGAAATGAGGGGAGTGCTCTGTGACTGATGGCGCTCCTTTGTCAATGACAGGGGAGCCGCTGCTGGCAGTTTGGGGCCAAAGAACAGTACAGATTACATTAACATCAGTCAAGCTGTTGTCAGACTAGTAGGACATAAATAGGACCTTATTGATGCATAATGCAACAACTTTTCAACTTGACGTTTTCTGAGTAATAGAATCAGAGAGTGAGTCTGTGGCTGAAAAGGCAATATGCCAGAAAAGATCTGAAGAGTGGTTTTTAGAAATATTGCGATGGAGAGAAAAGTCAGAGGTACAGTCATGTCTGGAGCTTTAACGGCTTATTTGCACAAGTTAACAAAATAATCGAGGAATATGTTTGCGCCAACTGGCATTTGGTAATTCAGTTGTCAAAAGCATGCAACAGAGCAGCAGAGTATGCTTGAAACCATGGTAATATTAGAAACTACATCAGTTGTTATGATAGCGGCTAGAATTAATCCGACCCGCACACCACCTCGTTTTCCCTACTTTGCTGAATATCGTTTTGCTCTTAAAGTGCTTTGACAGCTTTGTAATGGAGAAAACAAAGCTTTTGACCTAGTCTGGCACAGGCAAAAATCCCAGGAAGCCTTGACATAAAAATTGCACTGCGCCATTTGATCACCACTGACATTGCCCCTACTGTGTATCTCCTACCTCAGTACAGTCAAGTTCACAGAGACTTGTAAAATACAGGTGCAGCTGCAGAATGCGCCTAAGAAAAACACCACTTTACAATCATAAAGGGCCGGCACACATCATATATTGTCATTAAAGAGTCATAGGTGCTTTGACATGCTATGCTATTCTATTTGTCAGGTAGCTGAAAGTTTATTTTAAGCTAAGGAAAGGTACTGTAACATACTGTACAAAGTCAGCTGAAGTTCAGTATTGAATTGAAAAATCTATGTGATGTCAGTGTTTTTGTTGACAACATGTCATTTGTTTGCTCGGAGAGCAATGGTCTGTGATGTTTTGAAAGTTTCCGTCTTTCTTTGGGGCCTAATCTTTTTCTGCTTTCCGCGTACACTCCTGAGGAAGGCTGAATTTCTGTGCTGCAGGCTTGAACAGGGAAAACTGAGGACAGTTCCCCGGAGTCCGGACACCAAGGCCCCCGGGCCTCCACAGCTCATAAACAGATGTGTCCTTGTCCCCAGCCAAGCGCAGCCACTCATGGCAAAGCAGGGGCCCAATAATTGTGAAGAATTGAAAGCTAAATATTGGCTTTATCTCCTCAGTAATAAAAGGGCCATGAAATTGATTTAATGCTGCAGCGCTTCTCTTGGGTGGCTTCTTACAGCGTGAGCACAAAACAATGAGCAGCAGCCATCTATTAATTAACCCACCTAATCCTGCAAAGTTAATCTCTCACCACAACTTTGCCCGCAACTAACTTCCAAGCCAGTAGGTCTATTGGGGTGTCATGACAATGGCAGTGAGGGGAAGATAGATTTAGCACTTAGGAAAAGAGAGGCGGGGAGGTGAAGAGAGCTGCATGAAACACTGTTCTGCAAAAGCAACCTTGGGGACATCACAGTGGAAATGAAAGGGTGCATGGCCAAAATTAGCACAGTAGCAGAGATTTGTCTTTTTGTTTTTCTTCTGAAAAGTGGCAGAGAATGTTATTTGAGCTGGTGGTATCTGATTCTGATTTAGGTGCAATATAACAATAAAATATATTTTAGTTGCCTTTTTTTGTGGGCTAGTGTGTTCTTTTTCTCTTGTCACCATGCTACCAGTCTCATATTCTTTCCTGAGCTGATAGATAGTCAGGGGATGGGGGGGTGGCATTTCTTTCTCGTCTTCACCTGCCTGTCAGTCGCAGCATGATGGCACCTCACACTCAACACACACACTCATGGTCATATTGTGTCGACAGAGTTGTGAATTACCTCCTTCTCAGCTGGCTGATGAAAAGCTGTGCTTTTCTCTTTGACTGCGTCTCATCTGACCCTGCCCTCTCACCATGCCCCCCCCCTCCCCCAATCTCATCGGTCTTTTGTGTGAGGCTCTCTCTTTCGTGCAATAGCAGAACAAGGCGGTCTTGGAAAATAGGTCACCTGCTGGTGCTCCTCTCACCTCCGCAGCATTCAAAAGATAATCTTCCAAGGTGTCCTGTGCCATTTTGTAATTCCTAAACCACAGTCTCCAGAACCAAACATCACTGCACCCACATTCAACTATAAAATATAAAGAAAAAAAAATTCCATTTGAGAGAATTTTGAATTTTTTTATTTTTTTTTTGCTTGTGAGAAAAACATTTCTTGTAGAGATAATTTTCGGAGGTTGATTAGGCATAGATGGTGTTGAGCCCAGAGTGAGGAATCTCATCACCACCGCTAATGACATGCCATTCCGGTGCTCGGAGAAGAGCACAAGCCCTGGGCATGGACTAGCCGCTCTCAGCCACCTCTAGCTGCTGTGTTCATTAAGGCCAACAGTGTAATTACAATTCACAGATACTGCTTTGGCTTAATTACACTCTGATTATAAGACTGATATTTGTTGGAATTATCAGACCCTTAAAAAGTGGATTTATATTTGCATGGAATTAAGGCCTTCGATTTTATTAGTGCATTGTAAACTGACAATTTAGACTGATTTATGTGTGTATGTATAAACATGCTTTAAAGCTTCCAGCCTCAACGGCCTTAGCAGTGGAGTACTATAAATGTTTACAAGCGAAAAGGCAAACACAAGAGACTTGTTCGGTCTTCGCATAAGCTCACAGATGGAAATCTCTCCTGAGTGACAAATCATCCAACAGATGCTTCCATCTGATTGTGGAAAATGTTTTTCTTATGCTCTATATTTTCCACCTGAATAGCCCAACAAAAAGATGAGGAATGCATTACAGTGGATTATTCTGATTCCATTGAAGCTGGCTGTAATTGGGAGCACTCTGAACAAAACACAGGGAGAGTCCCCAGAGGTAGGACTATTATGCCCATGTCTATGCAGCTCAGAAGTGGCTATAATCTTTTATTCGAAGCATGTGACATAAACAACCACAGAGACAAATACTTTAGCTAAAATAAAAATCCTCAAGTCAGTTTTCCCAGTTTTAAACCCTAAATTCAAATTTGCACTTTTTTTTTTTTTTTTTTAGAAAATTTACTAAAAATATAGCATTTTTATTTTTGTGCTTAAAAAACTTAATTGTGTGTTTTTTATTGTTTTTTGTAAATTATCATCTATATATTTTGTGATCCCATCACTGAGTAGTGCAAGAACCCCACGGGAGCAGGTGATCCATTAAGAATCCTCATGTTTAACACATACACCGGGGTTTTGAATGTCACAGTGGGCTCTGTAGGTGTCTGCTGATGGATGTTGCCGTGACATGAGCCCCTGGCTCTGACAGCTATAGTTTTATCCCACAGCTCAGTGCCGGTATCAGCATTCTCCTGTAGCTTTGGGACATGCTCATCCATGAGCAGGAAGTGATGTGTGTGTGTATGTGTGTATGTGCCTGCAGGCTTTCCAGCGACAGCATATGGACCGGTGGCGGCAGCGGCAGTAGCAGCAGCGCGTGGCTCAGGTAGGGGGGCCCGTGGAAGAGGCGGCTACTTGGCGTACCCACAGAGCACAGGGCCAGGTAAACGCTCTGTCCATGTTCTGTGTGGCTGCTGCTCTCTTCAACTTCTGCTCTGCTTCTCCCTATAGACTTAGAGCTCCCAATAGACGTGTCAACACTTTTACCTTAGACCAACATAAAGTTTAGACACGTACCTAGGCACCCTGGTGAAACAGTAATTTCCTCGAAATCTTAACCTGCAATTTGATGGATTTCTGGATACAACACCAGCCACAATATGTTTGTAAATATTTAATAGCATCCATTAAAAGTTAAACAAATTGTAAAGTTAATTTGCCGCGTTTATGATAATGTAGCAGTAAAAATCTTCCCACAAGGAAGCTTGTTAAAAGGAACCATTAATAAAACAAGCATCTGTGGTCTAAAAATATCTGTACTTGAAACTTTTGAGGGTTCTTGACATTAAAAAGATATCGTTGGACATATTAGGCTTTCAGAGTGAAATCAGCTGCAGCATTTCTCGAAGCAAACTAAGCGGCCTTCCTTTGATATCTCCCTGTACCAACATTTTCTGAAAAAGTGATCTTTACTAAATATCTCCATTGCCAGAATGAATACCTCTTGTGCTTTTAGCTTATTTTTATTCATGAACTAACCTCAGATGTCAGGTTTAAAATTGATAATCCTGGATTGTGTCTGGAAGTGGAAGATATAGAATGAAGTTAGTCATGTTTTCTTTTTCTCTACTACTTTATTATACTCTTATACATTTTTCTATTCATTTATTAAGTCTTTATTATTCTAGAGTCAGATCAGACTAAACCTTAGATTAGACCTAACCTTAGACCTAAATTACTGCCATGTTGCTCATAAACAAATTACATCTCTGTTTGTGGCTCTATATAGAAATACATGTTTTTTTAAACAAAAGAAAGAAAAAAAACTCCACAAATCATGTTAAAGTAAAGCATCCTGACAGCACATGTCCTGTTCGTGACATACAGACAAATATCTGCGATGAGATTTGTACCAAAAACAGGATGCTAGTGTCTTAAACAGTATTGATCAAGTTGTCAGCTTCATTTAGACATCTTGCTTCTTCCACCCTTACAACTGTAGATCATTCAATAGCTGTCAATAATGGCTCCCCCTGACTGAACATACGGCCTCTCAGCTTTAGGAAAGAGTGTTTTTCCTAATCAGGCATGCCATCAGAGGCTTGCTGGAGAAAATGTGTTTAATTGTTACTCACATCTTGTATGGCTTATGCAGAGGCTTACAGATAAAAAAAAAAAATTTTTAAATGTTAACAGGCAGCTGCTGTTTAATGCAATTTTGATATTTAAAGGCCCGCACATGAACACACAGACAACAACAGTCGTGTGCATACGCTACCTGCATGTACACATGTGTGCAACTTCACACACTTGTCCTCTTTTGAACTTAATTAAAATCAACAAAGGAAACACTGGAAGCCAATCAGAAGCTCTTTCTTTTACATCGTGCTGTTTCATTTAGCATTTTCAAAACAAACAATTTGACCAACAATTGCAACGAACATTACTAAGAAGCAAGAATGTTGATTTGGGGTTAGCAGCAGCCAGGAAGTAAGAGACGTGATGGCAGCCATTATGTACAGTTTAATTCTGACAGCTGCAAATGGAAGAAAGACAAGTAAATGATTATGAAGAGGGGCCAAGGGGAGGGGTGTTAGAGTGGAAAACAGTGACATCATGGGCCTGTTTTAGAGTACTTAAGCAGTCATAAGGGAATTTAAAGAGGATATCACTTAGAGAAATGTCAGTATATGAGAGATTCTCTCTGAAAAGCTAAAATATAAAAATGGAAGCAATAAAATCCAGAGTATGAGTGGGATTTGAATGATTCAGCTGTATCGTGCTAATTTTTACTGTTTATTTTACCCCGATGATGCACAAATACACTCCTAATTCTTTGGGCTTGCTTTTTTATCAGTAACAAATGGTGTGTTAATTATTTATTTAGCATTTGAGATGATGCTAATAACACACTGCACAGATCTATGCACTGAGTCCTCTTCTCTCTATACAGACACAAAACAGGACAGATTGTTTAGGCTTGACCTTCCTCTGTGTGCATCATCTGGGGATGCTGCTGCATCTCCGTCCAATCTGATGGTTTAATTTGCAGCAGTCAACCCGATGTCAGCTCAGGAATAGCAATTCTGTTGGTTTCATTTTTTGCTAAATTCTCTAATTTTAGTGCAGACAAGGGTTTTTTGTTGTTAAAAAAAGTACTTTGGATGACGTAAGTGTGGATTCTTTGTGCTTTGACTCCACCTACAGTTCCCATAGCGCACCACATGTTGTATGTATGTTTTTTTGTATCTTCAAAGTACTATATAAGAACTCAGAGAAACAAGATGAACACCAGTTCATTAACACCAGTAGACGTGTTAAAATATTAAGAAGAACCTTTCTGTGTGCGCAGTGGAACTTGTTTGGAGATTGTTATCTGTGCACACAAATTGTCAGGAGAATGTGGAAGACATTTTCCATCACTGACAGAGGGCACTTTCACCATACCCCCAGTAATCAACAGACAAAAATGACAGCATGCTGACTTCCCTCGATGTGGCAGGCCACTGCTGATGACAAGATGTGTTTTAGACGTCTCATAGTGGCTCGTTTCTCATAGGAAATCCACCGCAGACTCTGCTATAGTTAGCTAAATTTGCTAACCACCTAACTTCTCTAATAGCGCTCTACTAAAGATTTAATAACCACATTCACTAGTCATACTTCTGTTGACCATTTCAAGGCTGCAAAGATTACCCATCCTCACTGTGCAAAAAACAGTGAATGCTTACTCCTCGGTGAGGCTTTGAAACATTTTATTTGATAAAAGCTGAATCTAACTTGTCAATCTAGGTAGCTTTTGCAATAGCTGGCCTTTAATCTGGGTATAAAAAGGCATTTTGCTGCTCTGATCTCCATCAGGTATCATGTTGTACAACAAGGACAAGTCCTCTCGCATGTTTGTGAGGACGTTTCAGAGGTTGTAGCTTCAGGCGAGAAGTAGATCAGAGAGATCTGGCTACTGCACAGTTTACTATTGCCTGGAGGTAGCGAAGTGCCAAACCAAGCTTGGCTTTATAAGCTGCTGATGTGGTTTTGAACCCAGTTTGAGCTGTGACAGGGTGCCACTGGAGGTCAGAGAGGTTAGTCACATAATATCAAAGCTGAAAATCTTCATATTTAGGCCAGCAAAGGGGAAATTACATATTTATGTGGATGAAAAATCAATGTAGCAGCTCCCAAGCTGTATTTTGGATTAATATACTGCACCACTGCTGATGATGGGAAGGAAAAATAAGCTACTGTTATTTAGATTGGCAGGCAGGTTACTTTATAACTGATTAAATAGTTATGTCAACAACTACTTGCTTAATGATATCCAAAGTGAAAAACTACTAAAACTTATTGTAAAGGTTCTTTATTAACTCATTGAAAAGATGAAAGTTGACTATCTCTTGTGCACAGTCAGAAAAGGTCTGAGGTATTACAAGGGATGCAGATGGTTCTGACAGTCCAGTGAACTTCTGAGTGGTTACTGACAGTCCCTCTGAGCTATCTGAGAGGCTGAGATCTCTGTCCCAAGTCTCAGCTTTACCTGCAGTGCACATAAAGCTTATTAAGCTGCATTTACAGGACTACTTATTTGCTGTGTGTGATTTGAATCCGAGCTGCGTGTGTTAGGATTAATTGGAGTTTTAATGATCTTCATATGACATATTTCTTCCTCAGGTAGTTATTTCTTCCTTTCTCCCAAATCTTTTTCTTTGTTTTTACTCAACTTCCTTCTTCCATTTTTCTTTTTTTCGCCAATGAGGAAAAGTATGAAACTCACGTGACAGACATTTTCAAATCAAGATTATTATCAGTTTCCTCTCAATAAGTTCTGTGATCTTCAGCTGTGCCCAAGAGGAGAGTAGGACTAGCTATGTGCACAGAGCTTTATCAGTCTGGCTCTTAGAGATCTTGGGGTCCATTTGTCCCAGATGCTAATCTGCAAAGCTCAGCTCTGAGGCCAGAAGCACTTCACGTGTATTTTGTGCAAAATAACATGAGCAGGCATGCCAAGTCCTTCCTGCCTCCCTTGCTTTTTGTAAAAGGCCTGGGGAAATATTTGACACATTGGGGAGGGCAAAGTGTCCCTTTGCACCTCCACCACAAAACGGTGGCTCTCACAGCTGTGGGGAGCAGATGCTCCGAGGTTACAGGCACAGGCCATCGGGGACGTCACCACTCTGATCTCCAGGGGCTGCATACATAACACACTCTCCCAAAAAAACTTAGTGAAGGCTCAGTGCAAGTAAAATCTTTTGTCCTTAGTCTTACAGTAGAAACTAAAACTTGAAATCCTGCATGTGTTGGATCCTTTTAGGAAATGCAAGATTATTTGTTTAATTTAGCTTTGCCTTCACCAAATATATCACTGACTGCTTTTTTTATTTTTAGAATTTTTAAATATACGGAGTAAATTGTTTTTAATAGATTCCTGCATATTTATAATGACACATGATGTGAGAAATCAGGTCCCAAATTACATTTTTTTAAATTTGGCTCTCTAAAAGCATCAAATATCTGTGTAGGCATTACTGTCAGACATAATGCTTTTGTTATTTTATTATAATATTCCACCCTCTGTTACCTAAATGACAATTAGATGTAGCCAGTATCATTCCCAGATTTCCCTCATAGTGAGTCGTTGATTTCTTTCAGACCACTTAAGCCTGACCAGACATGTTTGAAAAAATGTGCTCAGCCGAAAGGCCAGGGCTGTCAGCGCTGAGCTTGCTCACGATATGATAATCTGTGCAGACTGTCGATAACTGAGTGCCCTTTCTCAGTCCCAACCAGATCTGATCCCTCGCAGGTTAAAATCTGCATTAAAATCATTTAGTGTGGTCTGTGTGGGCTTCTCTGCAGGAAATTAATGTAAGCTGATTTACTACACTGTTGCACATTGTTTTATACATAGTTCTGTGTTTAACCCCCCCTGTAACTTTTCACAATTATCTTCTAACAATTGCCTGAGGTAAACATAAACCAGTGGCTCTGTTCAGTGTGTTCTTTACTGGAAATCACTGCAAGAAAAGGAGAGAAAAGCAGGTATAAAATGAAAAGTAAAGAAAACAGAAGCTGGAGAATGGGTGAGTAAATGCAAGAAGAAATCATCTGTTAAAATTCATTAGCCAAGCCTCTCTGAACACAAAATGACAAGACATTAAATATGTATTATTTATTAAATGTCTGTGCTTTCTGAAAAGGGTGTCTAGTGCTGTTAATTACTCAGCCATTCATTCAGAAAAGATTATTTCAAATGGAAAGTGAAAGCAAGGCTAGACAGCAAAAGAGCTGTTAGTTTCTTTCATGCTATTTTTAAATGACATTGGTGAAAATGGAAAAGCTAATTATGGTAGCTCTAAAATTCAAAGCTAATTTGAGAAGCAGCATGTCAGGTTTATTGACATCTTCTGCAGAGTGATGTGGTTTGATGGCCACCAAGGAATCTCGCTGCTGCCGCAGGGGAAAGGGAGGAGTGACTGCTTGAACAATCCCCTGTTTGCAGAAATGAAAATAACTTTTGGTGATAGATTTTTATATTCCCCTGCTCCCAGTATTTGTTGGCTGTATAACTAACAGGTACATTCATGTATATTCAAAGTGTCTTAGAGATGAGAAGTCAATATTTTGTTGATGATCAGAATTTAGAATATTTCAGTCTGATTTTAGCAAACCTTCAGCACTGTCAGAGTATTTTGAGGTGCTGAGACTTTCCAGCTAGACTGCAAATATGAGAAGATGTTTTCAACTTTCACGGAAGGAAAGCTTTTCTATTAACATTTAAATCATAGATCTTTAGTGACTTTAAAAATGTGTTTATCTTGTGTAGTTTGTTTAGCTTCTGAGGAAATTAATATCACAAAGTATTTGGACTGTTTGCAAACTTGTGATATAGTTTTTACTTTTTTTTTTTTTTTGCATCTCATAGTTATGAGCATGACAACTTTTAATTTACCAAGTAGAGAGAAAAATAGAAGTTGTACTTTCAAGGTTTGTGATTCCTCCTTAAAGGCAGTCACCTGGTAAAGTGGAAATGAGAGCAGGGCATTTATCCACTTACAGAGAGCCACCTCGATGATGTCAGTAACAGATGACTGCAAGACACTCCCCTCTCCATCGCCTCACAGCCAACTTTGGTCACTGAGGGCAGGAGGGAAAGAGGGTGGGGGGCAGGGGAGATAATTATCAGTATAAATGAAGCCCTGCGAACGATTCGCACTGCTGGGTCCCCTGATCTAGTCTCCAAGGCAACCTCAACACGCTCATTTGTTTTGTAGATGAGTAATTACATCCAATTAGTGGCCAGTGGAAAAAAAAGAGTCCAAGAAAGGCCCATTGTTCCGGATAGATTGTGTGAATATTAATAGTGGGGCGGTCTGAGGCACAGAGATATGATCGGTGATACTAATGCAGCTGTGGACACACTCTGCCCAGTCTCATGCTGCATAACACATCAGATAGCAGCTGATGAAAATATATGGCTTAGAGAAAGTGGGCCTGCACATTTGTGTGTGAGTTGTACTACTGTCCAGCTCCCTGTTTGTGGCAGACAAGGCCAGTTTTTACCTGAGCCTCCCACTCGTGCAGACCGTGCAACAGCATGCATGCTGCCAGTATCTCACATTTTACTACTGTATCAAATGTCATAGAAAGTCAGGGAACATTTCCTGGCATGGCATGTGCAAGTAAATATATTCCTCATCCAGTGTGTGCTGTACATATCTTTAGCAAATATTGGAATTCTATTACACCTGCCCAATATGTTGCTGTTGTTAGATTTAAATGGTAAAATGTGCAGGGTTGATGCCTTGAAATTTTTATTATTTTGATATCTGGAAGTTGGTGGACTCCAGTCTAAATTCAGTCTGATTTTTAACCAAAATTGTTTGTTGTAGCATTTAAATCATACTAATTTATTTTAAAATGAATGGAATATTTTACAGGTTGTGGCTGTAAATTAACTGTAATTTGTTGGACACTTGATTATTTAGGCAGGGCAAACAAAGCATTTTATTTGAATGTTTTAGCAGTCTGCACTCTGTTTTAGAAATATGGATGTAGACATGGATATCTTTGTTTAAAAGGTAAAACTTGCCTTGTTTACTTTAAGTTTGAGCTCCTTGTGGTGTTTAAGCAATTGATCTGTATACTTTTAGCTAGAAATTTCCTGCCTGAGTAGAGAGGTTTAACACAAATAAAAAGAGGAAACATGCAGTGCCTGTCCTGGTTAGAGTGGTTCAGGCACTTAATAATTACACTAAAATCTCAAATGAAAATATCTTCCTTGTCTTGTTTGCTGGTAACAGCATTATTAATAGGTTAATAATAGACAAGCCAGACACATCCCATTAATATTTATGCCACTTCAACCTTGTTTGATACAGTAACTTTACCAAGATTATATTTATTTCAATATTGATGATTTTCAGTTGCTTTTTATGTCAGTTTTGTATGGTAAATAAGTGAATTTTACCATATGTGTTCAGTTACAGTACACTAAAAAATTAAGTGAAAGTTGTGCCTGTTTGGTTTCAGTATCTACACTGTTCTACACTGGTGATATATTTGGAACGGCTTCACAGTTTGTGCTATTGTCAAATGTTTCCTCCCCATTCCATTGATCCAGTTTTCCTCATTAGCAAGGCCAATCAATTTTCAGTGACATTTGTCTAAGTGAAGTAAATGGAATGATTGCTTCTTGAGCTTTGTTCAATGTGTCAGGCATTATGTGACGTTCGTGGGAAGCCTGCCCTATTTGGAGCCTATAATTTGATGAGTGGGCAGACAGCCCACAAGTGGTGAGATCAGAGTGCTAAAAAGCATTGGCAGAGAGAAACATGGCTGGTGCTTACATTCCATTTGGCAGAAGTGGACTGTCTCACTCTGAATGGGTAAAGGTGAAGTGGTTTTGAATGGCTATTCGCTCCAGGACCAGATTTTAAAATAAAAAAATAAATAAATAAAACACACAAACAGCAGGGAAACCCTGCATGGAAAAGCCAGTGTCACCAATCTCAGTCCCTCCTGAGTAGATTAGCTCTGTTATCAAAGAGGTGTGAGAAGGAGCAGTTTCTTTTAATTGCACTCTTTATATGAGCAGCTTGTCTCAGATTAAGAGAACAAGCAATAAATGTCAGCACGACTTATTGCTGAATGACATTTTCTAAACTGTTGATAATCCACCATCTGTGTCAAAGAAAGAATCATTCAAAGAGGCCAATCTGAGACGTGCTCGGAGTACTTAGAACACTTCATAATGCTCATCATCAATAAACATGAATGTCTTTGTATCTCATTCACATAAAAACCGTATCATTTTTATTGGCCTTAAAGGAGGGTGTAGATTGATTATTGAGTAGTGCTCTGTGTTTTGTTTTCTTCAGATTCATCAACCAAGGACTGTTTGTTTAAAATGAGAAATGTATTGGCCTGTTTTTTTTAATGATCCTTCAGTTTTAGTGTTTAGTGATTGCAATGGGGACCAACATCCAATCTGTGGCCTTACTGTATATTTGTGTTTATTGTTATAAGTTAAATTACAGAAAACATAGGTTTTAATTTCATTATTTCATGGAGTGATTCTATGTATCCTTTATTGAGGAGCTTGTGTAGACAACACAGCTGAAAGTGTCAAACACTGGCCCATGTGCCAAGGGGAGTAAGGGGGTTGTTCTGGCAGGAACTGTTGGGGAGGGAGGGCAGGGAGGGCCAATTAAAGCAGACTAAATGCAAGGATTTAACATAAAGATGGTGTGACACACCAGCAAGCTATTCTCAGCAATCTGGACACTGATTTTGACAATGAAAAAGTTGATTTCCACAATGATGGAGTCCCCTCCCCTCCCCCTCCCCACCCTATACTGTATCTCCCAGGCCTCCCCGATTATGGGTTTTACTCTGCGCCCAGTGACCAGAGGGGGGGGCCCTGCTCCTTTGCTGACTATGGCTCCCTGGGGCCCCAAGCGGCTCAGATGCTGCACAGTGAGCATGCCACCTCCGCCTGCAACTCCCCCCTACAGCACCTACACAGCCCGGATCAATTTAAGAACCCAGGTTTGTATATGAGCATCTATCTCATCCACGTTTTGGACTTTTCAGTTTGATTCATGACATTGTTCCATACAGATGATCCTATCTTTTTCTTTTTCTAAACACATTTTCTCCCACTTTTGTTAAGAAATAAAAAAAAAATCCCCTTAAAAACATTTAGCTAAAACGTCTTGCTGTCAAAAATGGAAAAAAGCATTGCATGTTCTTCCTCCTTATTTTTTAGTGTAGATTCTTTCTTTTCTTTTTTTGTGAAGTTATGTTGCAGCCCCTGCTTGCACATTAGGGGCTTACACATACAGAACCTAATCCTCCATTTGCATGTGAACAGAATAACTGTTGATGATGTTGGAGAGTACACTGGCAATGCTCAAGTTTAAATCAGTTTCGAACAGCAATGAAGAGCGTAAGTGTGTGAGTGAGTGCCCTTTTAGTATTCTAAGTGTAAGAATGATTCCTCACATTATTAGTGTGTGAAACGGGTAGAAAGATGTATAATGTTGCACAAAGTAAAGATGCATTTTTGCATATTACAGCCATTACTGTACAATACAAGTATATTTCTATCTTTGGTGCTTTCTCCAGTGTTCTCTATTTATGTACATAAAGTTTTGAAAAGCAAAGGATGACGGTTAGCTGAAATGTACAACACATTGTGATGTAAATAATGCAAAGATCAATTAAAATGATCATACATTCATCCTGTCTTTAAGAGCAGATGCTACTCTTTAGAATTAGTTTAGTTATTAAAAATAAAGCAGTTTGTATGATATGCATATGATCATGCTGACATGATGTACCACCAGAGTTTATTTCATGTAAAGGAGCTCTAACTGCAGAAATTCTGCTTTAGTAGACCAGGAAGGTGAGCCATATGACTATGTTGATATAAAACCATTAACTTCCCACTGCTGTATCACTACTCAACAAAAACATTTTTTGCAACCTTTCTGGAATATTAAAGTAAATGTGTAAAGTATGGGCCTGCTCTCACCTGAATGGTTTGTGTTGGCCAGCTACCTCAGGCAATTATTGGCATTTTACAGGCTTCCACTTTACCAACACTACCAGCATAAAATTACAGGGACAGGCTTAATGCAAAGGCAATGACACAGAAGTTTAAAAGTAGTTTTTTTGTAGGCATTAAAGAATGTTTACCACAATCTTTTCTTCTCTTAAATCTGGTGTGTTGTATTAATGAATGTGCTGCAGAATAAAAGAGGGGGAAATGACTACCTTACATCAATGCAAACTCTCAATATCAACATCGTCTCTATTAAATTTGGGGTCTGGTTGTAACATGTTATTATGTACTGTGCGATGGCTGCTTTGAGCGTGGAGAGGCTTTCATATCAAAGTGGCCTCAGTCACTCTGTTTGACTCAGACAATGCAGGCATTTCTCTAGTGACACTATGTGGTAATGCTTGGTAAAGAAAGCACAAGCTTGTCTCGCCTGAGAGGAAAACTTTGAAATCCCGAGTGAGTCAACATAGCTTGATTGCATTGTAAAATGATTTACGTGCGTATTGTTTGTCCAATAGACTTTATATTTACAGCCTGCCCTGACACTAATTATTTCAAGTTCAGAGACAATGACACCATTTATTTGGATGTTTCAAGTAGATAAAAGCAAATAAGAGTAATTTTCCAGAAATATAATTGTTTTCTGTTTTTTTGTTTGATTTTTTGTTAGTTTTTTTTACATTAGAGGACCAATATAGATTTTAGTCATTTAGAAATATGCCACCAATCAGCATCAGTTCTGCCTAAATTCAAAATATTAGAAATCCTATATTGCTGGTTGAGTCTTTTACAGTTCACCTTATTTTTTGCCTCTTAGCTAAATGTAGCTAAATAGAACTGCGCAATAAAGAACGCTAACAGAGAAATCAATCTTACCTTTGACCTCACTGTGAATGACAGTGTGACCCACATCATACTTGGTATTGTCTTGGCTCCCTAAATGCACAACCAGTGCAGCTCCTACATTTAAATGATAAAAGCAGATTCACATGTTGGTGGGGGGGCACTAATAAAAGTCACCAGTTACAGGACATGAGGATTGCCATTTCAACTAAAAAAATATATAATTATATAATAAGCCAACCCACTGTGGGCTGTGCAGGCAAGATAAGAGCACTAGCTGCTCGCTGTTTAAAGTCTTTACAGTCAAACAGCAGTCAACTCTTCTAGATGTGTGTTTAGTGAGATGGCTTCATTTTCCTGGAGTGCTATAAATGGATATCTAAAGCATGTTTCGGGTTGCCTTTAAATGGAGCTAACTTGTCTAATACAGCTTTGATAGATGGAGCAGTGAAAACAGGGTGACAACTCGAGCTCACTGCGGTTGTCTACATCAACACACTGGATACACCACAGTCTCGCTGCATGTTTTTTTTTATGTGTTAATACAAAGACCTTCTCACAGGTTTCACAAGGTTCATGAGTCTGTATGTACAAAAGATCGAGCATTTTTTTGTGCTCGGAAGATTTTTCTTTTTAATGCAGCTTTACAGCCCTTTCTTCCAGTCTGTGTGTGAATAAGGGTGAGACGGAGGGTTACGTGAAGCTGACAGCAAAGGAGATTGCTGTTAAGAGATCACTGCATTTTTCTTCCTTCTTGACTGTTTTTCCTTGTATTGTCAGTGCTATTGGCCTTTAGTAGGCATATGGGTTTCAAAAGGCATTTTATTAGTCTGAGTTGTTCTTACTCACAGGGCAAAGGTGGTAAGTCACGTACAGTATTTCTCCTTTATCTCCCACTGAGTTCAGACCTGTGGATGAACTCGGGTCATGCTTTTATATTTCCCCCTTATGCCTCCTTCTCGTGCCTGACAAACCGTTTTGTGTCTGCTGGAAAACTGAAACTGAAGGAAACTGAAAGTAGGCACAATATTGAGGCAGTTCTTGCTGGAATACAAGTAGGAGCAAAAGTAGCGCATAGTTATGTAATGGTTAGGTTTAAAATAAATAAATTTTCTCTTTATTGATGGTACCCTGTGTTACTGTTCTTATTCCGTAGCCATAGTACTCCCTCACATTATGCATGACAACACTGCAACCTACTAGTTTACTGGCATGGTGGAAATATGTTTAGCAACGTGCCCGTTTTGTTTTATGCATGATTCTGCAAATTGAGACACACAGCATGTAGATCCTATTTGGAATATCATACTGGATTCACCTTGAATTTAAAATTTCATTAGGCTTAATTTTGCACATTTTAGTCAGTGGATTTACAATTAAATTAATAATAGAGTATCTTTAACCTGTAATATGAACCTTAAACAAGTCCTTCGAGACAAATGTATGAATCCAGTAATGTGTTCTTTTGATTGAAGTATCCTCTTGAGTCATAGCAAGTAACAGTAGCTCGGATCACTGCTGGCTGTTCCTGAGCTGCTCCGCTCCTTGCTGTGTTTGTATGCAGGCACCAACCCTTCAAGGCCCGGAGGTTTCCCTGGTGCTAACAGTCCAGGGCCTGTGGCTGACCTGTATGGACCTAGCAGCCAGGATTCAGCTGTGGGCAACTACATCAGTGCTGCTAGCCCTCAGCCTGGCTCTGGGTTTGGCCCCAGCATCACAGTGAGTACTTTAATTCAGACCTTCTGTCTTAAGCCACTGCACCTTGAACCTCAAATCATCTGTGATTTATAAAGCAACAGTAGGTTTTCTACTCTGTACTTTACTAAAGACTTCACTAAAATAAGTTAATTTCCCATTTAGGGAACAGTTAAGTAGACAAATTAATAAAAAACATAAATTAATCTGATAAAATGATAATAATAAATTAATTATAAATAATTATAACAATAAAAAAGATTAAAAAGGTATGGTCATATTTTAAAATCAAATCAGACCAAATCATATTGAATGCTAAGAGGTTTCATATGTGAGGTTCAAAGATCCCATAAGCATGTTGTATAACCATGTTTCAAAAAAAAGTTGAGCTGCTCTCTTAAGTAAATTGCAAGGGCAAACACCATAATTAACTGTAAATAGCACAAACATAAATTAGCAGCCTGATGTTTTGGAAAATAATGTTCATTAGGTTAAAAAAAGTTGGGACAGTGGCTATAAAATACTGACTAGTGTTGCAATGAAAAAACACACAAGTTGGACATATTACATCTATTCATATTAGATACTTTGATACATTTTTTTGCATCTATAGAGGAGAGGATGGTATGGGCAGTGCATTTGTGCACATGGCATGTGTAGTTTGCATATCTGCTGTTATGGGTCACCTTTTACGGCACATTAAATAAGAAAAGGCATGAGGGAATTTCTTAAAGGAAATATTTTTAGAAAGAGTCACCCTCCCAGGAAAAGCTGGATCTTGTTTAACCTATGTTTGAAGACACTGACGAGCTGCCTCCAAATGCCATGAACACAAATCACTTGGAGACCTGCAACACAAAGCATATGAACACAGCACATGAGCCCACAGAGAAAGTCTGGTGCTGTAAAACTGTGAAGGCACCATTATTGGTGAATGATATATACATGTTTTAGAGTGACACCTGCTGCTATCCAGACATCTTAAGAGAAGGCTTTGGTCATTCTGGCAATCCATCAAATGCTGTTTGCAAAGTATCACAATCTGTGTCAGTTGGTGTTCACTCATATTTTATACAAATCTTTGGAAGCAGGGTTGCTAATTTCAGGTTAACACCATCTTAGCTCTGAAAATTATCAGTCAATTGTAAATGTTTATCCCCCTTAGCGGTTTTACAAATCACCTCCTCTCAGACTCTGTCACCTCCACAGAACAAAAGAGCTTGAGTTCTCTACACCAGGAGGACAATGCTTGCAAACAGGTTTTGTGTCTCCCTGTTTCCTGGTGCATGTGTAGTTGCTCAGTCATTCACTGTTGCTTTCCGTTGTTCTTTTTTGTTTTTGTTTTTTGTTTTGTTTTTTTGTTTACTTTTCTTGTTGATATTAGTTTGCTGATTTTTGTTAGATATTAGTTTTTCTTGAGTTTTCTGTGAATGAAGTCAGATGTCTGTCTGGACCAGCAATCACATAGGGTGAAGTGATACAAGCTGTTGATTATCCCACGTTACTTTTACTGTAATCACAAAGAATACTTAGAGAAAGCCGGTGTTATTGACTAATATATTAGTACTGAAGTATACTATAGACCCAAGTCTCGAAGAGATCCTCCTCAGCCAGTAAGGGAATTAACTCACAAAACTGAAATGGAAAGTTCAGCTACTGAGATAATGATGCTCCAAAAATTGACATGTTTAGCAGCCCTCTTTCTTTTTCTTTTCTTTTTTTTTTTTTTTTTGCATTAACCGACCAAGTTAGGAGGACCTTTTTGAATCCCATCTCAGAATTAAAAAAATTAATAAATACACAACCCTTTTCAGAAAAATTGGGAAATTTTTATTTTGTGTTTTAACTGACCAGCTTTAAAAGAAAAACATAAACAAATCTAGAAGTTGGGACATATGAAACTTTACCATTGTGCCACATTTGCCTTCCTTTTATGTGTTTTTCATTGTTTGGGAACTAAGGAAACTGTAAAACATATGATTCTTGCTCTACGATGCACCATACGTTGTCAACAGGAAGCAGATATAAATTACGGACATGCCAGTCAAACACACACACACTGTCTATGAAGCCACGCAGTTGTGAGACAGCCAAAACAAGGTCTGACATTCTTCTTCTAAAATAACCACAGAACTTACTGGAATAGTAATCACCTTGATGGTAGCATATCTCTTCAAAATTCCAGTACAAACCAGTTTAATGTAAAGTTGTAACCATCTTATAAATTCACTACAAGCCAAGATGCAGCAGGCATCCGGTGGAATTGTGGAATATAGAAGTGATTTTATGAGCTGACAGACTAAAAAAAACATGTTTATTTGAGATATGATTTAATATGTTTCCAGGTTCCACTTGCTCTCCATGCTGAATCTTTTTTGGCACTATCATGGTCTGAGCTGGAGCTTACATTTTGAGCATAAGTCAAGACTTTTACTTTTCCTTTATATATAAATTACGCAAGTTACGTATGTTGAGCTTGCTTTGTTTCTCCATACACCGTTCACTTCTTTAAGTTTGTACACAACAAAACCAGCATTACATCAATCAAGACATTATCCCATGCATGCTTTATGTTGGCATGGTTTATAGGAAGTACATCCACTAGGGGGCAGTACAAAATTATGTATGTTCACTTTTGAGTTCTGATGTCATACATATAGCAAACATGGCAATGGTGGAAGAGATCAAAGTAATATACATTCTCGTGAAGACATTAAAAAGAGGCAGTAGAAAGCAATGGTTTGTGCAACTATTAAATACATCATGGCTACTTCTTCTATTTTTCTGTTGCTGGTTCCACATGAGCTATACTGTGCTATATAGTGTTGAGTGAAAATGGTTCTTAGTTTTTAAAACTCTTTCAAAACCTGTACAAACTCCTGAGCCTGAAGGGCATGACATCTTCTCATCCAGTGTCTCTTGAAGCTTCAAAGGTTTACCGAATCCAACACTGGTTTCCAATCTTGGCCTTAGTGCTTTTCCCAAGACCACCTGAATTTTTTCAAAGTATTATGTTTTGTAGATGTTGAAAATACAACGTTTTTTACAATCTTGCATTGAGAAATGTTTTTTTCTTAGGAACTAAGATTGGCACAAAGAGGTGAGCTACAACCCATCCTTGCTTGGAAAGACCAAGACTTTGCTGGATGCTACTTTTATACCCAATCCTGACACCCTCACCTGTCACCAAGTAATCTGCTGATTTTAAAATCTTTTAGATAAATATTGCTTGTACTATCTTGAAACTTATTTTGTTTTTCTTTACCTCTTTCCTGCCTTTGTTATAGTTTTACTTGCATCAAATTTCAAATTTGTCCATACCGTGTATTTTTGAAATAGAGTGAGATTGGTCAGTGAGAACACTGAACATTGTTTAGGAATTGTGTTAAAATAAATGCTCAAATGGATTAACAAATTACAGGTTTCAGTTTTTATTGCATTTTAGAAAATATCCCAACTTTTCTGGAAATGGGGTTTGTAGATGAACAAGCATAATTTTTTGTTTTGACCCATTCTGAATTAAATTTTCTAAATGCAAATGCTGACATCCTAATGTCAGCATCTTAAAACAGATAGATAGACTTTCTTTGCAGTCTGCACACAGATTATGTGTCATCTTTAGGAAAAGAATCTTCAGGCACCTTATTTCCCTTAAAACCACAGAATATCGTGAATCAAATATTCCACCAAATTAAAATTGTACCCCAAAAAGTGTAAGGCTCAGTTCTTAGAGTCTGGCTGGAGCATGTTTGTGCTGCTTTACATGAATGAACTTAGAGGCACATTATAAACTGTAAAAAAGAAAATAACACCAGCTTTTTGAAAATGGCTAATTAATGCACATCTTAACTGAGATGGAATAACAGCAAGCCCATTAGTAGCAGAAGTAAGCGCCGCAAGACTAAAGGGTGAAAATTCTCTCTGTCAGGCACACAATCATTATATTCTACATAATAATCTATCATTTCCTGCAAAGTAACCCAGTAATTTCTGCTTGGACCTTGTGTGAAATTATTATGAAGTTCTTTTTATGTTAACTGCAGGAATGTTATAACTTTTAAGGCTTTTTTAAGCATTTTGTGACATAGACTGAATTTTAAAATCACAATCCCACTCAATGTATGTATATATGTTGTTTTACAAATAGTGCATTGTCACTGGATGAACACGCTCGAGAAGAAAAACAGCTATTTTTCATGTTTCTAAACTGTATAATTGATTTATGTTAGCCTCACAAAACTAGAGGAAAATGCATTTTTAGTCTTTTGTGCTTCCAAAGCACAAAAGCCTCTTATTAATTTTTTTAGGTCCACTGGCTATCTGCCATAATCTGTTGGTTTCAGAAGAGGAAGCAAAATATTTGTTATGAAAAATCAGGCTGGCTAGTTTTCAAGGCAGATAGTTTACAGATGGAAATGAAGGCATTTATTTCTATTTTCTATTTGTTGCAACAGTTTGTAACTGTAGTTAATGGCCAAGTTAGAGAACTGTAAAATAAAAAAATAAATAAAATAGAAAGCTTGGGCTTTTCATCATCATATGATATTGAAGCAGTCAACTAAATTTTATTGATGCAACAGATTAGTCAGAAATATTCAGAATATTTACTTTCTTAGTTCAGGTCAGGGTTGTGATTCCCATATCCATGTTTTAAATCACTATTTCACAATTACTCAGTGACTCAAAAAGAGAGCAGTAAAGCAGAGAGGTGATGCAGCAGCCCTCTGACTTCCTGCTCTCAGCCAGATGATCTCTCTATTCACAACTTTTAAATAGGAAATGATTCAGAACTGAAATGGGCTTTATAATTCACTTTTTTCCTGAGGATGCTGTTAAGCTGAATAGGTATATAATCAGCATATCTCACAAGCTCATGGATGACTTCAGATTCACTGATTTGCCACTCTGTCTCACGCTTCACTGATTTTATTAATCCCTTTAGCCAGATGAAAACAGTCACTGCGAAGAAGCAGTAATGAACCTAACCACTTTTTTTCTTCTTTTTATGCAAGACAATTAGAGCGCAATTAGTTGATTGAGGTGATAAAGACAAATAATCGCAGATGAAAGTGCTTCTCTTTTCAGTGTTGTTTGAAACCATGGGTTTGTGCAGACCTGTCAGCAAAGACGCTCACGGAGTCCTGATAACTGAGCTGCATTATGAAAAGCCTCCAGTGCTTAAAAACACGCTCATCTTACTGAGGGCTGTTTATGATGCCACTCTGCATGCTCTGAGATTAAATCAGTTGTGTATGTTAGCATGAATGGGGATTGTGTGTTTATTACTATTATCACTCTCAGATGTTTTTATTTAGACAACATCCTCATAACCTGAACATGTACTTGTTACAGAAAGAATTTTAAGTCACTGTATCTTGAATTATTGAACACAGATTGACTCATTTACGTCATAGAGCATATTTTAATCTTATTTTAAAATTTTTTTCTGTTAGATTTTTCCTCCTGTTGTCTATTTTTTCATTACAAGAATATGAAACAAACCGGTGCTCTGCCAGTCAACATGATCCAACTGAATCAAACCGTTCACATTCATGCTAGCTGGAAAAATTGATGTGATACTCACTTTTCTCTCTTTGAAATGCATACTGACAAAAGCACTAACTGTACACTTTTAGGGCCCGTTGATTGCGACAGCTTTTACAAATGGATACCATTGAACAGGTGGCCGGTTGCCATCTCATCAGAGGTATTGCATTTTATTTACTGTGCATTTTGTCTAATTTGTTTTATTTACATTACCAATTGTTTATTAACCCCTCTGAAAATGGCGGAGCTGGTAGTAGAGTTGTGTGAGATGGAGGCTTTCTCTGTTCTGCCTCCACTGGTGAGGTGGTTTAATTTCTGATTTTTTAGAAAAAACTAAGACAAAATGATAGAAAGTCATCGCTTATTACAAGAAATGTAATTATAGTTTGTTTGTGTGACTAACTGAAGGAAAAGTTCATGCTGAAGTTATACACACTTACACTACCAGCTCTTTATTTTTCCTTTTTTTTCCTCCTCATTAACACTTGAGATGTCTCCATCCTGAAGAATTCATGCTTTATTAGGGCCAATCATACCTCTCAAACTTATCAACCATTCTTTGCTGTATGACATACACTAGTCTGCAATGTTTTAGACCTAGAAGCTCCAAGAAGCAGAATTATAACATACATGTATAAAACCTGGAGAAGCAGAAATTTTTGATGTGTTGATGTGTGTGCAGCTCCTTTGTGCACATGTTTTTAAATGAGTGTAAAAAGCTATTAGGATGTAGGAACATTTTTGCTAATTTAACAAGTGGTACAACAAGTAACAAGACGATTTCCACTGTGATTAGGCATAGTTTTGTTGCACCAACAGTAAGTTTAGACCTGCTTTAGTTTCCAGTGATTGATTTCACATTTGTTGCATGCTTTTAGGCTTTAGCAAGCATTCAAAATATTCATATTAGAAAGTCACAGTTTCATTAATGAATGTCACAACATAGCTTTTTACATGGTTGGTTTTTAATGCTGCTGTTTTGTTTCTTTTCTGTCCTTTCTCACCCAGCAGAGTATATCTGGTGGCCCAGGTCAGACAGGACGAAGTTTCTAATTGGCTTTGTGTGCAGGTGATGCTAATCCAACTTTAAGCACTACAGCGTCACCCTGGCAAAATGAACGAAAGTCGGAACCATATGAAGAAGAAAAGAAAACGTTAGTCATCTCAGAAAAAATAACTGCTGTACTATAATCCAAACCTTCTATAACTTTACAACTTGGTTTGGCCTGATGTTTCACGTCCAGCTCATTCACCGATTTCCTTCCTCTGTAAGCTTTTCATTTTATTAATTTTCTGTCATTTTTAGTTTAACTTTGATTTTGTCTCGATTAATTTTATCTTATAGAAGTGTTGTGTAAATGGATTTTTTTTTTATTGTTATTTTCTCTCTCTTTTTTTTTTTTTTTTTTTTTTTTTTTTTCAAGAAAGGGGGGGGGGTCACAGCCAAGAATATCTGCAAGTCATGTCTTCATCTTCATATTGGTTAGTGTAAAGGAGAAAAAAGACTGGGATGTTTCCATACAGTCCTCCTGCAAAAAAGAAGTTCTTGGAGAAAAAAAAACAAAAAAACATTTAAAAGAAGGTATCTAAGTAATAAATTTTAGTAGCTGTTTTATTTCTTGTGATGTCTCATTGTAAACCATAATTACCTATTTTTGGGCAATACAAAGAGGACTCCAATATTTTTATGGTCCTTTTTTATAAGTGTTGTTTTTGTTGTTTAGAAATATATATATATGCTATAACAAATTTCATATAACTACATTGTGAACTCAAACTTGAGAAAAAGAAATGTAGCTGTACATATTATTCCAATCACTGCATATAACCGACTCAGTGAGAGAATAGCATATTTTTGTGATGGTGTGTCAAAAGAACATGTTATAGCGTGTGAATAGAAGAAAAAGCTGTAAACAGTTATTATTCTCTCTTTTTTAATTTTTTTTTTTTTTTTCTTCCTGCTGGACGACGATGTAACAAGCCCACACACAAACAGAAACACACTCGCTCTGTAAATACTGAAGCAGAATAATTTTACAAGTGTCATACCAGCAAATTCACAACCCGTGAGTTAAGTCAACACAGTTTTGAGAAATGATAATTATTTATGATTTAAAAAAAAAAAAAAAAGAAGAAGAAGAAGAAGAAAAAAAAACCTGATTGGTATCTTTTGTCTAACTGTTATGATATCAGTTTCATTTCAAAGAGAATGGAATAAAAAAAAAGATGATTTAATCCAAAGCACACTGTACGTAGACGTGAAGATAAGAACTTGAACCAGACATTTTCCAGTGCTCTGTGCATCCTGACACTTTTATACTCTTGAGAGGAACTTGTTAGCTGCGTGTTGTTTGTTTCATCCTGCTTGTTCCTGATTCACTTCATGGAACACGATAACCTGGGCTCTGTGCTAGAGCCTTTATATACTGCTTGTTCTATGAATCAGTTCTTTTTGAATGAAATTAGGAAAGTAAACATTTTGATACCATACCTCAGCCTTTATGAGTTCTATCGTGGAGTCATTGGCAGGTTTAATTTATTCTAGTGGCAAAAATAAATGAAAACACTGAAAGGTAATTAAGTGAGTAATCATTGCACTGTGAGTTTGTAAAGTACAGGCCATTCTCCTGTTTGCACATGTGTATGTTGGCTTTTTAAAGAAAAAGAAAAAAAGGCTCTGTGCTTTGGGATAGCATGAAGGATTTTGGGGGTTAATGTATTTTCAACTAGATAAACACCTCAGTTTTCTGAGGTGAGTTACCAGCCTGGGAAATAGTAACTGATATGTTGCAGTGTACACTTGGATTTCTTTATATATTAGACCCAAATCTCATCTGAGGATATTTATACAGGGTCAAAAGATGACACTGAATTATTCACTATCTGTTGCTGCACCTGTTTTTACACAGTATGTGTGGTTAAAGGTTTTACTCCACACAGTGATTTATTAATAATAACAATGATAATAATAATAATAATATGCCCCAGAGTGTAGTCTGGCTTTTAACTTCATTGATGCTGTTGCAGATGTATGTGTTGTTTTTTATTTTTTATTTTACGCACTTGTCTCATTTCTTTTTTTCTTCCCCCAAACAACCAGGTAAAGAAATATGCTGGATACTTCAAAAGTAAATGAAATGGAGGTGTGATCAAGTAATAATTTAAATATAAAAAAAAAAACTATGTAATGTTCAAATGTAAAAGAAAATAAGAAATACAAAACTATAAAAAAAAAAAGAAAGATGCTTCTTTGCTGATTTCCAGTTTAATCAGAGTTTTATTGAGACTTTGTGGTTTATATATTAATAATTGTAATATACTATTAAAATGTACTGTGCATCCATTACGTTCTCTCTTTCCATCCCCCATCCGCAGAGATCCCGCTCTCTTTTGTTGATCATCCATGTATTTCATTAGTGTGTAAAGAAATCACAGTTAACTTGTAAACAGAGTGCTGTCTTTGATACCAGTGTAGTGCTCTTTGTTGTTCTCCCTTGCTCTACCTCTCCTTTCTCTCATATTTATCCCTCCTCTTCTTGCGCTCGTTTTCTATCTCCTGTAATTACAAAGTAGATGTTATATAGGACTCATTAATATAATACTTGTAGTGAATAGTGGATTTAGGACCAGTCAAGAAAGATCTTTCTCTCAATGATCATGTTCTGATATTTGCAGACAATTATTTTGTTTGAGGTTCATTGTAATTTATTCCCTGTATCGTTTTTTTTCTTTCTTTCTTTCTTTCTTTCTTTATTTGGTTTTGCCACTCTAACATGGTTTCAGCTAACCAAAGCTCTCATGGATGAACAATGGAGAAATAGTTGCTGTAAGATGGAATTGTACACAAGGCATTATTTGGATCCCCACCCTTGAATGTTTTTAAAGGGGTGTGCCATACTACCTTAAATGCTAATGCTAGATATGCAAAACTTTTGTTTTAGTTTTTTGTTTTCTAAGGGGGACACAAGCTACAATTATGGAAACAGATTTTATGTTAAAAATTTTTAATTAAAGAAATTCTAAATATTTTTTAAACATACCACAATATTCATGAAATCAGAAGCTTTCTTAAGCGCTTCCTCCTGTTAATGTTTGTATGTTTGGGAAATATTCCACAAGCCTGCAGCATGGTTATCTTCAGATAATACCTTCTGATCTCTTGATGTTATAAAACACTATATAATTCCAATAATTTTAGATTCTGGAAGACAGGTTCTGGTTAGATCTGTTGTCATTGTTGCTTACACTGCAGCAGTATTATTGCATAAAAATAAACAGAAAATTAATTATATTAAAATATTAGCATTTATAAAGGCTGGGTAATACAGTAGATGATTAAATTATTATTTTTAATCAGACCAGCGCCCTGAAACAGCAGTTTTTTTTACAAAACCGCCAAATACGTCACAATTTAACTGTTAGATTTAAACAGGCAGCAAAAGCAAACCAATTATTATTACGTTTACTTCACCTCACTGGTTCTTGAAATAAAGTGCTGTTACATTACTGTCGACTTTATATTATTAATAAAAGAACATTAATCAACTCATTCTTCTTGACCATTACAATCTCATATTACATAGAAAAAAAATCTGTTTTACAAAAGTACACAAAGGCTTTGTCAGGGACGATAAAAGGCAAATTATTGTCAAATGAATTTAGCAAGCACACAGAGCTTTGTATTTAATAACAGGCAAAAATCTATTTATTCAAGCGTTCAGTGTCAACATTTTAAAGTTGGAGAATAATCAACCTTTAAAGGGGATTAATGACATTCAAGAGAAATACAATATTTGCAGAAACAAATGTTTTTACACATGCTGTGTGTATGACATATCTCATTAGTAAAACATTTATGAACATCACAGAAGTAAATCTTTCAAATATACTAATCTATGTCAACTAGTTTACTTTTATTCTGACAAGATTAAAGAAAGGGTCTCATTTGTTTCTTTGCAGCACTACATATTTAACTGGTTTGTTTATGAATGAGAAGCTCAAACATTACAAAAATTATCCTAGAAGCTCCTCAGAAGCCCCAGTCATTAAGTTTTATTGCCATTACTTAAAATATCTATCATCTTTTCCCACTTTGTGGCTCTTCATAGATTTAACATGTTGTCCTTTAAAGAAGGAAAATAAATAAAGCTTGAAATGACTCATTATCCCTCACGCAATAAACAAAATTGACTCCTCTTTTGTTTTGTGATACTGTAGCTTGGACTTTAAGGTAGCATGGCTCTGTTGCTGTAATTTCATTTTGTCTCAAACTGACAGCAGTTTACAGCTGATGAATGTTACACATCTTAGTAGACTAGCTTATCCATTTGGGGAAGAGGGGATGGGTCTTGGTTTAAGAAAAAATAAGAATAATAAAGAAAAAAAGTCAACCTGGAAGTTGTTGACATTTGTAGTGTACTACCGTATCCATTTAAACTTGAATCTTGAGGCAAGTGCTAGGCAATGGCCAAACGATATATCTCATTTGTTCTGGGAAAATCCCACCCTGAAACCACACACACACACTTCTGGTATTTCTGTCATCTTGGACTTGAGTGTTTTCTCAATATGAACCATCTCCCAAAAGCAGGGGAGATCAAACAAATACTTTTTAAGGCTCTATTCTATTTCCAATAATTTAGACTTACTCTGAAGGCTTATTGAATGTTTTTGAGCATTTCCATCCAAAAGAGGCTTATTCATAGTGGTGCTAATGGTTTTAAATCAGACAATGTGCCCTTATCTCTGAGAGATAGTGGATACAGAAGCAGTGACCGCAAAGTTAGTCTCCCAGGCCACAAAGTGACTCATTAACATTACTATTTATAGTTTTGGCTCTCTTGTTACAGGATGAATGATCAGTTCTGTTCACATATCTGGTTACATAATAAAGATCAGTTCATGTTCACAAATGTAGGCTGAACTCCTGAAGGTGACAGAAATAGCATGAGTTCACCTGTGGGGTCCTGTTTTAGGGGGACCCGGTTCACGCCCCTGTTCCCTGCCCAGAGGGACCCTTTTCCCGATTTCTTTTCCCTTTTCCCCCTGCAAAGGACGGAGAAAAGAAAGGAAAAAAAAAAAAAAAAAAAAAAAAAAAAGTCTGTT